>JABSTT010006212.1:0-12902 GCA_013339685.2 Hyalomma asiaticum | reverse complement strand
GGGAACGGGGCACGAACAGCCCGCCACTCCGGCCGGTCCCTTCTCTCCTCGCGTCTCTTCGTTTTCCCTCTCGCTTGCGCAACTCCTTGGGGGGAATAGAAACACGCGAAACGGGACTCATGTAGTACGGCCGGTAGAAGGCTATCGTCTTTCGACGGCATTTGCAGCGAAGCACGGAGATACGCGGCCAATTTTTTTTATGGGCTTCGTTATGCGTGTAGGCTACGAATACTCAGACAACGTGACAGTAAAGGCTTTCTCAAAGAAGACAGGGAGGGTTAAGAAGCTTACAAGTGCGCAGGGACGCATCCGCAGTGTATGGTGTCTACCGCGAGATTTGTTAGGCTCAGGAGGTCATACGGGAGCATCCTAAGCGGTGGTCTTCGAGAAAGATTACGTCGCAAAATGGCGTCCACTTCGTCAAGAAGCCCGGCATCGAGTCGGAAATTCAGACACGAATTCAATCATATGAACAAGTAGCCCGCGAAGTGATATCCTTGCCATGGTCGATGTCGCGCGATCCCTGGCGGAAACCCGTGAAACTCGCTTCGAGTAAGGTGAATAACTTTTGAGACTGTAGGGCGGAAGCACTGCGCAGTCCACTCCTCCGCGAGTAAGAGCGCGACGCAAGATTGGAGGAAAAAGCAGGAGCGCAAGTATCAACGCCAGCAAAGGAGAAGCGGCAACGCCGAACTCTTCAGTTTGATAGATTAGTTGCGATTGCGCCGCGAGCTGATGGGTCATCGAAGCTACCAGAAAAAAAAGTATAGTACCGACACCTTGGGCGTACCAAGTTCCGGTGTACTGCGCCGAAACTTCCAGAAAACCAGGTGTAGCCCATTTGAATAAGCTGTGCTTATAGCGTTTATTCTTCTACACTGTAATGCATGAACTTACGCATTTAGTGCTGGTGAATAAGCGGTTCCCGCATTGTGTTATAACGGATTTATGCTTATCTGTATTGTTACTCGTGTTTGTGTATGTATAACTGGCGAGTTTTAGTAAGAATATATTTCTTCTTCTTTGTTTTTTTTTTGTAATCCTTGGCTCTCACTCGCTCTTTGAACCACGCAGCAAGCACAGCAAAGGTACTTAAAGTAACCGTCAGCTTTCGTGCGGTAGCGAAATGGAATTGTCTGCGGTTGATGACGGAGGGATATCTTGGATAACGCAGCACAAAATGGAGGAAAGAAAGGAGGCGAGAAAAGTGCTTGTCCTCGTTCCCTTCCTTCTTTTTTTGCGTGTTTTCGTGCACTATTCGTGCGGCATTCTAGGGACGTGCACTTGTGACTCAGGGAACTGGCGGCGGATTGGTCGGCCCACCTGCGGGAACAGCACTCGCGCGAGTGTGCCATTGTATCACCCCTGGCCACACCTGTATGCACCGACACTCAGATGATTCGTACTGGATTGTTTGCTGTTCATGCCTACGAAGGATAAGCGGAATAGCGGAAGCTGTAGCCTCTTGCGAGCGTGCTTGGGTGAAGTCTTAAAAGGTAGACTGTGTGTGAATCAGTACGGACCTGTCTGGTACGAGGGCTATATAAAGTGCAAGGCCCGTTCGCTTATATTTAGATATCGGAGCGCCAGAATAAAGTTCAACATAGGCAGGGCTATCTATAAATTGAGTGTTAAGACAGTAATGTTACCTTGTAGTTTGTGTAATTGTTGACGTGGAGGAGAGAGAGACGTGTGTAAGGCAGGGATCTTAACCGAAAAGAAAAATTAAAATACCGACATAGTTGTCCGCTAGAATCGCCGCTACCGCCGCTGTGGAGGCTGGAAGTGTGTATTGGGATTTGGCTTTTTTCGCAGAAAGGTCACGAGCTGGGACCATTCATAAGCACCCAGAAAACGAAAAGGCATCGCATGTACGTCTTCAGTACGTCTCCGTGAGGACATATGGGCACTCTGTGTATGTCCTGAACTTTTCAAACATTCTTAAATGGTCCGCGAGGATATTTTGGGAACATTTTGAGGATTTGCTGGGAATGTTTCAGGAACCTTCGCAGATGGTACTCTGATATTTCTGGGGCATTTTAGTACCCACCATGACTGGTGGGTACTATAAATACCTACAATACGAGAAATCGGACTGTATATGTATTTCCAGTAAGCCTAAAAGAAATCAAGGTTGCTATGAAGAGCACGTCATGAAGGTTGTTTTTTAAGGATTCTGCATGTCTTGCAAACACGAAATGGCGCTACTCCTGGAGTGCACCTCATCCCACCCAATACATCGAGGGTATAGAATTTTTGTCAATGAGCCCAAGCCCATCTACTCAAGTCACTTGACACTTCCAGAGCAGAATTTATAAGACAAGACAAATATATTTGAATGGTGACGCCGCTTCTTTAATTTTCTCGCTTTTGTACTCAAACATGCCTGCATAACTAAGAGAAGCATAGATGAAACATAGCTCTGGCTTGAACCTAAAGTAATAGTTGTCTGGTGTGCTGTGGCTGCCTGTTTGGCAAACTTCATTGATGTTAAGTTTAGAAAGGGCCCAGTGCCATCTTTTTACTTGATGATGTGATGGCAATTCATCACGCATCAAATTCTTGCAATTCCACGCGTTTGATGGAATATAAACACAGTTATTTAAATGCAGTAGTAAGGTTGAAATCTAGCCAGCTCGTACGTAATGCTGAAAGTAAGAACCAGTCAAAAGATGAAACACGAAGAAGTGCACATGCACAACGACTGGCATTCGTCATGTATGCCACTGCTCAGTGTCTCACATCTTTTGAAGGCTTCATACTTTCAGCTCACATGAGTATTCTGCATGTCAAACAGTGTATAAAACGTCTTTTGAGGATTACACACCTTAGGTTGTCTTAGCCACCTTCAAGCTACAGGCCTTGGGCGAGCTTGTCCAACCAGCGTTGACAGCTTGATTAACAAAGCATTTCGTGATTCACTTTATTTTTTCGATGGATAAGATCTATTCATTTTTACACCATTTCCACTATGCCCAAAGGCAAGCTTTCGAATGATAAAAAAAGAAAACATAAACTATGAGCGCTGATGCAAGTAATAGTCCTCGGCAGTATTTCACCCCAGTCTAAGTATGCACTTATACTGCACTTATGCTGAGATGGCGGGAATTATTCAAGTCAAATACATCGCACAAGGAAAATCGACTCAAGGACTTAGTTTGGAGAAACTCCTTGTTCTGCAACAGGCGATTACAATGTGGGCACCACCGCAACGGGTTACCAGGGTTACGGTGGTCAGCCTCCGACCCGAAACGCGTGGGCTCGATGCTGGCCGCAACGCAGTCGCCTTTCGGGGGAGGCAGAATGCTATAGGCCCGTGCGCTGTGTGATGCAAATGAAAGTTAAAGAACCGCAAGAGGTGGCGAAGTTTCCCCAGCCCATCCACTCTTACGCGCCTCGTGACCGTAGCACGTTTTCGGCGGACAAATATCCAGAAATCGTGAAAGAAAGTGGTCTTTTGTATCACCTTATCGACTGTCCTCACTCTTGAGAATAAAGGGGATTGATCTTGACAAGCTAAACAAGAAACCTCACATCGTTCCCCACCAGATGGCATATGCGCTGCGAGAAATCTGCAATTCCTGCAACGAGGTGTGCCTCTGTTGCATACTTCTGGGAAAGGGTGATAATGACAGTGCAGAAAAGTGCTTCGGGCATCACGGGCAGCTGATGGGCTCTCAGAGACGGGTGACCATTTGACTGCGGCTCGAAAGAAAAAAAAAGTTAACCCCGCAAAGTTAATTTCACATGAACCGAACATGTCTCCCAGTAGTTCTCAATTGGGAGTCCACAAGGCCACCCTGGGGGGGGGGGTCCGCGACCACAAGAACATTATTTGAAGCCAGTTCACTAAGTTGGATTCTCCTCATGGTATTATCGTGCCGCGGCGTAGCCAATTACAACGCAAACATCTTCGCCACATGACATTAGCGTACGGCGGTGAAACCAGCTTGGCGTGGTACGTTAACGGCGCGTACTAAGAATGGGAAGCGCCCACGAGCTGTCACAGGGCACAGTATTCCATAACTGCACGTGCGTCGCTCTCGACCAAAAGTGTTCTACAATGCGTAACCTTGTTGCGCATTAATTTTCCCGTGCATTGTTGGGCAATGTGCACCACACTGACCCGTTTGGTCTTGGTCACTACTTCCCGCCGTATGTTGCGTACCCTTAAAGCCCCCTCTTCCAAGACTGCAAGGGGTGCCCTTAATTTCAGTCGGTCTATAACGTGTCTTGATACATACACGTCTGAGAACCATGGCCGTAGGTAGTAGGTGGAAAGATGTCAAAGCTCGATCAAACTCCCAGGCGAACCTGAAATGTTGCAGCGACTGGCGACATAATTCATACCCTCGTGCAGATATCCTACTATGCCGCCACTGCCACACCTCTGCAACAACTCATCCGATTACAATGCAGGGCACTGCTGGCTATAGCCAAGCATATCAATGTTGACATCTCAGGCAAACACTGCAGATCTGTAAAATTTCTACAACAAGGTGGTCTTACGATTTCTGCAATGTGTGTTGTCAATGTGCCCGCTCCTATGCTCTTGCATGGTGGATGTCTCAGAAGAATGAATTTCATGGCAACAATTCAGCGGCCACTTGTAACAGGTCCCACCATAGAGCTGCTGGTCACTGAGGAGTTTTTTTACATCGACGAAAGTGACGAAGGACATATTAGTAATGTCGTCGAGTTGCGTCCTATGGTGCAGTGATAATATTCTGTTCATGCACTTATATGCTAGCAGAACCGTGAAACTTGGACGCTGGCAGTAAATTAAGGCAAAGAAAATAAGCCACTCTGAAGAACAGGGCTATGCTCTAATTGTCATATGCTGCCGGTCATTATGTATCTTAAGTGTGTTCCCAATCCTAAGGCCGAACCATTTTGTGTTCTGGCTGCACAATTCTGATTATTGCAACGCGTAAACAATGCCACCTGCCGCGCTCCGTGTACCCTTTGTGTCATCTACTGAACTATGCCTAAATATGTGGGCATCTTGTACTAATGGTGCAATGCTGCGCTAAGAACGGAGCTTGTGCCTGACTTCGATTCTACTGGCTTGTACAAACTCAGATAAGTCACGCGATTGGTCACATGACAAACTGTTGCATAGCTTTGACGGGAACATGTCACGTGACTACCTGTTACGTGTTTTTGGCAGGAAGACGTCATGTGGCTAGCTGTTAGATGCGGTTTTGACTAGAGCAAGTCACGTGAGTAGCTCCGACGTCACGGTGCATGGTATGAATCAGATTCCTACGTTAAAATTGGCTTGGTGGGCAACGTGAGCTATGAGTGGTTGTGAAGTCCCTATCCTCCTTTCCTTGCTCACTCTCACACATTTCTGCTCCCCTCACTTTCCCATCATCATCACCGTCATCATCAGGCTATTTTAAGTCCACTACAGGGCGAAGGCCTCTCCCAGCGATTTCCGAGTTGCGCTATCCTGAGTTTTCTCTTAATTTCTTAATTTCATCGCTTCATCGAACCCGTTGCCTGCATTTGTTGCATTTTTCTTCTTTGGGTACCTATTCCGTCGGCCCTACTCTCCATCTGTTATATGTCCTCCGCATGGCATGTCCTGCCTAGGCCCACTTTTTCCTCTTAATTGATATAAGAATATCACCTATACATGATTCATTGCGTTCGTTTTTTATCTTTTAGCGTTAGATTTATCATTTTTCTTTCCATTAGACGCTGCGTGCTCCTTAATTTCATCTCTAGTTTTTACGTAATCTTCTAAGTTTCTGCACCGTACGTCAGAACTGGGAGAGAACAGTTATTAAATACTTTTCACTTCGGTCACAGCGGGAATTTCAGTCATGATTTCGCAATGGTTCCCGTATGCTGTCCAGCCCATCCTTATTTTACTGAGAATTTTCTTTTTATGGGTGGGTTTCCCTGTTACTGACTGCCCTAGATGTTCGTATTCCTTTACAAATTTTGAGAGTTCATTGCTAATTTTAAGTTCCCGTTCTTTAGCAAGACTGTTATGGATGATTTTAGACTTTTGCCTACTCATTTTTAGTACTCTTTCGACACTTTCCGGTTCAGGTCCTCAATCATGTGTTGTAGTCGTCGCCATCATTGCTGCTGAGCACAATGTCGCCTGCAAACGTTAAATTTCTGAGGCATTCTCCTTCTACTCTAATTACCTTTTCTTGCCACACTATACGCTTGAACACTTCCTCTAAATATGCAGTAAATAACAGCGTGGTTGTGCAATCTTTGCACGTATACTTCAGGTGCCCCTTGTCGAGTTAAAGCCTCTAGAACTACTTGCATTGCTACGGAATAAAATGCTTTCTTGTGGTGTACAATGATGACACAAAGAGGTTTGTTATATTCAGTGAACTTCTGAATTATTAGGCTAAGGGCATGGCTGTGGTTCATTGTTAAGTAACCTTTCCTGATACCACCTTGCTCTCTAGGTTGGTTAAAGTCGAGTGTCTCCCTTATCCTAGTAGAGGCTATTTTGGTAAAATCTACTGCTTGTATATCACTGGGAGTAGGTTAATTGGTCTGTAATTGTTTAACTCTTTTGTGTCACCTTTCTTGTGTATTAGGATTATATTAGCGTTTTTCTTGCTGAGCGGTACACTAGCTGTCTTGATACATTTAGTGAAGAATGACGCCAGTCTTTCGAATATAATGTGACCCCCGTCTCTGATCAAATCTGCTGTTATGCCATCTTCACCTGCTGCTTTACTGCGGGACACGCCTTTCCTGCTTTACTGCGGGACACGCCTTTTCGTACTTCGTTAGCGGTTATACATGGAACCTCAGTGTTCTCCGATTTGATCTCTACTAAGGTTGCGTGGTCTGTCCGAGACCTGTATATTTCCGAGTAGAAATCATATGCTACCCTTACTATATCGCTGAAGTTGTTGATTTTTACTAACCTTACTGTATCGCTGAAGTTGTTGATTACTGTGCTTATCTTTTAGTGGATGCAATTTGTTTTTTTTTCTATATGCAGTTTCACTTGGGCCAATTTAATGCTGGCCCCCCATTTTCTCTACCACTGTCTCTCATGGCTTTAATGATGAGCTCCGATAATTCTGCGAATTGCATTTTGTTTTTGACGAAGTCACTTTCATTTGTTTTCGTTGTTTATTAAGATTTTAGTGGATTTGGACGACTTGCTTATATCTTGCCTTGTTGTCTTACCTACGACCTCTGTAGATGTTGCAAAGATCACCTTCTTTATGGTTTTATGTACTTTTAAATCATCGTTTTGGTCTAAGGCTTCGAGTTTGTTTTTCAGGACAACTCTCAATTCCTCGTTCTTTTTGCTTTGATTAGCCCTAGGTTGGCATTTTTTCTATCATCTAGTTTACTTATTGTTTTCTCTAAGTTAACTGCAATCTTCCCCCTAACTAATCTGTGGTGGCTACATTTCATCTTGCCTAACATTTCCGTGTCTTGAATTATGCCCGGATGTTCGCACATTATAAAATCATTTTCGTTTTCGGTTTCCCCCTCACATATCCGCTTCCTACTCTTATGTTTCTTAAAGGGATACGGACACAAAAGCTGGAAGCTGTTCTTTTGCATCAGTACAAAAGTTGAACTTTTGGGAATGAGGAATACAACAAGCTGCTTTGAAAAAAAAAACGAGAAACGTCTTCCTTTTTACGATTTTCAGTTGCGTCTTGCCTCCAAACGGCCGCCGGCAGAAGCTCAATTTTGAAGTCATCACACCCGCGCGGCCAAGGTCGGTCGCAGTATTTCCGGTGGTGGTCGTGGTGCGCTTGTTTATCCCTGTCGGCGTTTTTCGCACGTGGTCCTTCTGACACATTGTCCCCGTCGTTTGCGCGGACCGCTTCTTCGACGACGATTACGTGACCGGCCCGGCTGTGCTGAAAAGCCTCGGCATACCGCTCAGCTGTGTTCGCCACCTTTTGTTGCTCTGTGGAACAGACCCTCTCTCTGTCTGTATAGGCATGCCATCGCCGCGGTGACTGCATGAGCACCTGTTGAAAGAAGAGAAATTGCTCTTTCGTTGGCTGTGCAAGAACACATATTCACGGGTTGTGAGAGAAATTGTTCGCAATGCGAATGCATGCTTTTGTCACAAAACAAAATTGTCATATTGTGTACACTTTCGCTGTGTCTGACATCGAATGAAAGCGTAGCAGCGCTGTTTTAATTGATAACGTATACTAAAATATAAAAAACACAACCAGTGAATGAACCGCACACTGTAGCATGCATGGGTAGTTGTCTAAAACGCGCAGCGCATTTATCTACATTGTTGTTTCACCAGTTGCTTTTCAGCTTGAAGCAAAAAATGACACGCTTTCATAGGTCTCTGCATGATCATGCGTCGGGTTTCATGAACTGATTGTTAGCGTAATATTTCCGTAGTAAATGCCACAACCAGTCTTTGCCCATGGCCATAGATTCGATGCAGCTAAGTGATCTGGTCGACGGGTCGCTAGTGCGCCCGCCCAGATAATAATAATAATAATAATAATAATAATAATAATAATAATAATAATAATAATAATAATAATAATAATAATAATTCCACAAAGCTACCAACCACGAATTCAGCCACTAAATGGCTTCTAATTGCATGGATGTGACAATAGCCGTAAACACAGGGCCATGAAACGGCTGCAAAATTCCACACCTGCCGTCGCGCAAGAACAAACTGCGCAGCGGTCGAAAGCCGACCGCGTAGGTAAACGCAAAACGACGAGCTACGACGCTACCTACAAATCAGCCGTAAGAGCTCTCTCTGCCTCAACGGAGCTCATGAAACTAGGCATTTTACATCCTGCGTAACCTTACGAGCTGCAGGCGCTGCACGTTAAGTTTCTTAGAGAAAAAATGGCTGCGTATCTCCGTGCTTCGCTGAAAATGTCGTGGAAAGACGATAGTCTTCTACCGGCGTATTACATGAGTCCCGGTTCATCTGCGGTTCGGCACGAGCTTCGGGCGTCTGTTCAGCCGCCGGGTACGCTCGCTTAGGCTCTCTGTCAGTGACAGTTCGCGCATCGCGCACCTCGTCTGTTTCCTGTTGCCTCCGGGCGCGCCTCGATTCACGATCTTTCGCTAGCCGCTGGGCTCGTTGCTCTGACGTTTCCTGGGCACGCTTGAGACGACGGGCAACGGCACGCCGGCGCTTCTCCGCTGCAATCTGCTCGTCGGTCTTTTCCCTGCGTTGTCTGGGCATGTCTTGTAGAGTGTGTTCTATATCATCAAACGGCCATTTATGCTTTGCCTTGCCTCAGACAGCGCCCGGTCCATGTTGAATCGGCCGCATGTGGCTGGCATTGACGAAATGGAGGCAGCACTGCGTGAGATATGGACGCCATCTGGCCATGGTATCTGGAAACGCAAGAAGCTTGCGTAGTACGCAGAGCTACTGGTAGGTGACAGCACCGCGTCGTTTTACCGAAGCGTAGGAAACGTCCGCTTTTTCGTTCATAGCGTCGCATTGTCAACGCAGCGTAATAAACACGAGGGTCTTTAGAATTGCGTACTCTGAATCTTCTAGTAAAGAAACACACCACCTAATACTCACGTATTGATGTTGTGCCTCAGATATGCGTAATATTCGCTTTTTGATTGACAATGGTTTCTGCGTATGAACGCAGAAACCAGATAAGATGGGTGGTCGTTGAGGAAGGGGTTAAACTTTCGCCATTCTACTGAATCGGGTGACAGACAGAAAAGCAGGACAGACAGACCGAAATTTCTGCGTTGAAGTATCCCAAGAAAGACGTTGAAGTATCCCAAACAAAACAAACCCCTCTCCTTGCCCGGAGCAGGGTACTTTGCGGGGGCGAATGTACAGGATGATGATGGGCTGATAAGCACTGTATGCGTTGGGATAGGCGGCTTCGGTCAGCCAATTCCCCTCCCCATCTGACAACGGCAAGAAAGACTATCGTCTTTAAAAGCGTACCATGTTGCTGGCCCGGGCTGCTTGACAGGCACGTCCACGGCCACCTGCTTGACGCGGAAGGCTCATAACCGTAAGCGGTCATATTTCTTGCCACTTCAGAGCGATCCTCGTCTTCAGACGTGTACTCATCGCTGGTAGAGGCACCAGAACTCGACTCCATGCTCGCAATGGCGGCGTCGGCGCGCTTCGAATGACTGCGGCCGGCGGGCTGGCTATCCGACAAGGGTGCCGTGACGTCACACCTTCTAACCCGCGCGGGTCGGGCCGGCGTGGCGTGCGCCCACAAAAACACCAAAAATAAAATGAGCGAAGAGAGTACTTCTTTTCAGTGTGGTCGCACACTGGGGATTCATTTTCAGCATTTTCGTAAAATTTTCCTATTTTGTGTCCGTATCCCTTATCCATATCCGTATCCTTTATTCGAAAAGCGGTTTCTCTCTGAAAGTTGTACTAGTATATCACCGTGGTTATTCCTATCGCGGACGCCGTAGTTGCAAATCGCATGATCTCCACTATGTTTTGTTCCTGCTTTTGCATTAAAATCTCCCATGACTATTGTGTATTGTGTCCTTTTTCTTACCATTGCTATTCGATATCATCGTAAAACTGTTCTACCTGCTCGTCGTCGTAGCTCGTTCTTGGCGCATATGCCTGGAATATCTGAAGTTTATATCGCTTATTTAATTTTATCATGGCGCATGCTATGCTTTATTAATGCTGTAAAATTTGTCCACGTTACCCGCGATATCTTTGCGGATTAGAATCCCGACACCATACTCTCTCTTTTGGGACAACCCTCTATAGAACAGGACATGTACATTGTTTAACACTATGCATGCTGCATCTACTCTCCTAACTCCATTAAAGGCACTGTCTACCGCTCGGAAAACTTTTTGAGATTGTGGCAAAAATGGGCAGATCGTTCGTCACATTTATGGGAACGAGCATGCTTTCACCGCACAAAAATGGAATTATATTTTTAATTTTGCTCTGAAAGTGCTGCAGAAAACGCCGCTAGCGACACCTAACAGCGTGTTCGTCATTTTCTAAGTGTGCGAGAACTAGCCCACGCAGGCATATATTCTGCTGGAAAAATATTATGTATGCCTTACAAGCGTACTTCACCCTATGAGACACCTTGTTCTAGCCTGCAAGAGCAATTTGTTCTTTTTCGCTGCTCTTGGGGTGGCGCCGGTGGCGATGCCTTCGAATTCGTCTGCCTGCACACGCTGCGCTTGTCATGCATGCGGCGCTGCATGTCCGAGGCGCACCCCGGCCCGCCGACTTCTCCTCGCCTCTCCTCCTCGTTACCTCTGGAATGTCGACCTTAGAAGCGGTTCCTGTTGAGAAGAAGCCTCCCGCGCCCGAGAGGGTTGCCAGGGAGATGACGACGCATCGTGCGCGGTAACCGTTGTTGCCGGAATCTGTACACGTTAGAAAGGAGCGGCTTGGAAGATAAAAAAATTGTGCTTTAATAATTTCTACTCAGTTTCTGGAGAAACCACTGCGCGCTGGGACACTTCGAAAGGTACGCCTTCTACTGAGCCAAAAAACGGGAGTGCGATGAAGGCCAGTAGACAGTCCGTTTAAGGCTAATGATGTCCCACCTATCCCGGCCGCGGCGGCTGCATTTCGATGGAGGCGAAATGTTAAGGCACGTGTGCTGTGCGATGTCAGTGCACGTTAAAGAACCCCAGGTGGTCTAAATTTCAGGAGACCTCCACTACGGCGTCTCTCATAATCAGAGCTGGTTTTGGGACGTTAAAACCCATAAATCAATCAATGATCATGTCCCACCTCACGCCTTCTAGCTACTCACGTAGCTCTGCTAGCCTAACTTCCTCAGAAAGGGTTCTTGCGTTGAATGGCGCAAGGTTCAGTTTCCTGTGGTGGTCTGTCCGGACCCTGCGCACATTAGGACCCTCCGCGGCTGTCTGTAGCTGTGGTGAGATGTTCTGCAGCAGCTGGGCACTGAAGGCCGCTGAAAATGCAGACATCGTGTGGGGGTGGTGGCCCACTGCACGAGGGAGGCGAGTTCCTGTTGTGGTTTATGAGTGAGCCCTAAACAGTAGCAAAATGACTAAGCGTTTCAGGTGTCTAACCGTCACGGGGCCTATCTACCGACGTTAGTCTCTAGCAATAAAGAAAGGGTGAGAGGAAGAAAGAAGAGGGCCTGGGGAGGGCGAGCTCCATGGCGGATGTAAAAAAAGGATGCACGTGGGATGATGGAGTCGAATCTATAACATTAGATCGCGTCTTAGCAACTACCGTTAAGCGGACGGTTGTTTGAAGCATTCCTGGCCCGTTAAATACTGCCTGCAGGAGTATTAGATGCAGAGCACCACAGGGGCTGGCCTGCAGCGTATCTCTGCTGTCGTCACGGTGGGACCATCCTGGTGGCAGTTCAGTCACACAGTGTATGCGCATTTGTAGGCCGATCCCGGAACAAGTGCAACCTGACAGTGCATGTGCAGGGTGGTATCAGACGCGGTTCTAACGGTTTCTGCTAATACGCCCGGGCTGTCGGCGTCTTATCTCGTCGTCGTTGCCACGGTAAAGCAAGCCCATTAGCAGCGACTGACATTTCCTGTGGGAAACACCGGCACATCATGACATGCTTCGCACATTCCTAGGTTTCACGTTAGTAGAGCTGTATCTTGTGCATTGCGTGATGTAAAAAAAAAAACACTGCGTCTTCCTACGTGAACATAGCTGTGCAGGAGTGATGCATGCACGGTCATTGCAACCGTGGAACTTCTCCGTTCTGGTTTAGTGCGGCACAACGAATACGCTGTGGCTCCTTCAATAAGCTATATAATAACTACCACGAAAAGAAAAACAAAACAAAAGCAAGGCTGCCCTGTCCTCGCGGGGAGTTCTTTGTTTGTGCGCCCGGGCTGTCGGCGTCTAACGTCATCGTCGTGGCCACGGTAAAACGAGCCCATCAGCTGCAACTGACGTTTCCTGTGGGAAA
>JABSTT010006211.1:0-14277 GCA_013339685.2 Hyalomma asiaticum | reverse complement strand
AAATTTCACCCAAATGCTATCTCTATGTAACATCATACTCACCAGGTGGGTCACCCGAACGTAGATAAACAGTAACAAGAGCAGGATTTGGAGGCTCTTTATATTCTTCAATAGTTATATAAACTTTGAATGACTCCTCAGATTTTTGTGTTTCTGATTCTTTGCCACCATATATTGATCCGTCGTACGTGGCCCACCATCCAACAGTCTTCACGTGGCAGGTCACGTCTATTGTATTACTGTCTCCGACTTCGCACGATGTGTCGTCAGTACCTTTGCCTGCTGCCGCTACAGTGCACAATGTGCCCTCAGCACCTTTGCCTTCTGTCGCTCCTGTGTGGAATATCCCGTTTGTCAGATTGAATACGAAGAGATAACTTTCGTCTTCCCAAGACACCGTCACATTGAAATGTTTATCTGGTAAAGGTAGTTCAGCATCCTTGGCAAAAATTTCCTTGTATAGAGCGTTGATAGCCGCTCCGGTGGCCAATTCATCTGAAAGAAATAGAGGCGAGTCTATACAGTTTGGAAGCGAAGCTTTTATGAATGATGGTGCGGAAGATCATACAGCTACTCTGCCATGCCTCTATTACGTTTTGAATGTTGCCGTATTTGCGTCACAACGACCGCCAACTTCGTGAAGAGCAACCAAATACCCCCTCCCTTTACAGTAAAAGGCTTTCTTCTTAGAAGGCGAAAATCATAGCCTGCTTTCGCATGATGAGTTATGTATTGCGAGGATATTACTCGACGTGCACGAAGAAGGTATAGCTGCGCTGAGTTCGAAGGACTAAGTGCTATGGGTAAATGGTGGTAAAAGGTACTTCCTGTGTCACCGATTACTTCACTTTCGATTGCTTCTTGTGCGATGGCTTCCAATCATGGAAGCAGCTTGCAGCCAGGTGTTAACAAGGGTATACTCAGCAAATAAATACTCGTCCCGAAGTGATCCAATATGATGAAACGGCTCCACGGCATTGCGATACTACTTCAGTTATTAGGTCTGCGCAAATAAACCTTTTTTTCTCCTGTGTCTAACAGTAACCACGGCCGAAAAGAAAAATCCTGCACGCTTTGTGGGAATTGGTGTCATGCGAAGCTATCAACGAGCATATCGCCCATGAGGAATTGTTTGCCATTTAGCCAAGTGTGTCGAACAGGATCAAGGTCTTTGTGCAAAGCACATCAGTACCCACTTATGAGTATGTTTACGTGGGTTAACCATGAACGTCGACAGAATTGTACCTCACCGTACGACGCAACTTTGACAGTTACGTTATATCAAAGCGCAGACGACTGTTTGCCGAAGAAAAATTCATTATACAGTGGGTTATGTCCTATCGCAAGCCTCGTTGGCTGAAGGATTCAGCAAAGTAGCACAACAGCATACCGGATGGTACAAGAGCATAGGTATTGCCATGATATTGCTTATCACACTTTAGAAGCGCGTTTCACATGTTTGATATCCTCGTACAGATTGGTAAGTTGCATGTGTTTCTGTGTGCTTTTTATGCCAACGTTTCAATCGCAAGCGAGGGAGGACGCTGTTCCGTCCTTATTTTAAGAGCGCAGCTCTTTAAGCCACCCGTCTGGTGTGTCGAATGATTCTGAAAGCTCTGCGCCGTTTGAGGTGCAGAAAGCTACCCGTGCTTGCATAACCTTTATCGTGACGTACATGACGAGTGCATCATGTTGGTCATGTAAAGATCAGTCATTTATATTCGTCGTACGTTTACGCCCTCCCTACCTCCCAAATATTTGGGCATACCAAGTGAACGAGATGACAAGGAGAGCACCGACATGTAGGAGATTAGATAGATAGATAGATAGATAGATAGATAGATAGATAGATAGATAGATAGATAGATAGATAGATAGATAGATAGATAGATAGATAGATAGATAGATAGATAGATAGATAGATACGGTCAGTGTATCTTAAGTTCGCCAAGCAATGCTTAGTATATAATAATGGGCACAGGTATCGGATGCTCCACCTGTTCGGCGATTCTGTGGAGCCATACGTTTTCATCGGCAAAATGTTGCTCTGTTCGTGTGTACATACCTTTACACCATGAATTTTTCCGATTTTGTGACGCCACGGGACAGGCAGGATATTTTGAAGGAGAGCAGGAATTTCTCAGAGATGATGGACTACTAATGGCGATCTAGATGTAAGATTAGAATACCCTATTGTTTACGTTCCGCTTTGTTATGCGTAAGCGCTCATTTGTGATAGGGCGTGATTATGGCTTTTTTGACGATAACGCCCAATCGTGACGCGAAAGGACCCTGACCATTAGCCAGAACATTTTCGTCAACCAGGGGGACTCCTTTGGAAACTCCAAATGAATAAATAAACAAAGCGAAATGAAGATTTCACCAGCAGCATCGCGTATCGCAAACAGCATGCCCACGCTTTCAAAATGATCGCCCCTCAAAAGAGGCATCGGTTGTTATTAAAAAGGGCAACATTGCTCGTGACATGAGCATTCCTTGGACACGTGGGCTCGAATCCCTGGTAGGTGATCTAGGGCCCCGCGTTCCTTTGCCCTGGATGACATGCTCCAGCTATCCGAGCGGATTCGCAACCCCGTGTCTGCACGTATGTGCTATCCCCCGAAATATACGAACACTCTAAACTTGTACGATTTGGGTGTGAGGTCTTACCCACTACCACATCCGGAACTAACAATACAAGAGATGGTACTCTTTGCGAAAGTTAGGACGGGCACAATCCCTCATGTAATATTACTCCATGTGTCTAAATTTACCGCACCCTACTCCACATTGTATGCTAGCCTCGACGTCACCCATCGGCGCCACCTATAACGGCACCCAACATCGAGCAGTTGGAAGCCCAAATAACAACCAACCACAAGCCTCAAGGACCTGAAACATCCGTCAAACGGGACCAAGCCGTCAGGTCAGGCTCACAGCATCCTGCACTACGAACGCCGCTCGGACAATGCTACCGTCGGCTCTGACTCCTCAAGAAAGTTTATTCCTCGTCCTCTCTTCGAAATACAGAGCGCTCGATGGTGCACCAAAATCACAAAAAGGCTTTATTATGTCGTTACCCTCTAGCTTTTCTTACATTTTTTTTTAATGCGAAAGTGTTTCTTGTCTAGGTTGTCGATAGCGCGCGCCGAGTTGCCGTCCGCGAAACCCGTGCCCGGAAAGCACGTTAACTCTCCCAACGAACTGACGCCGGTGGAAACTCGCCGCAGCGGCAATGGCAGCGCGCTCCGCTCTGCTGGAGCTACCTGCAGCGGCGTGTTTCTTCGTGTTTCTT
Organism: Hyalomma asiaticum; assembly: GCA_013339685.2. NCBI lineage: Eukaryota > Metazoa > Arthropoda > Arachnida > Ixodida > Ixodidae > Hyalomma > Hyalomma asiaticum. The sequence goes on along the minus strand of JABSTT010006211.1, from coordinate 10,982 downwards.
CGCTGGGTTGGCGAAGCCACGGCAACGCCACACGGCGACGCCACGCGCCCAGCTGCGTGGCGTCGCCGTAGCAGCACACGTTGCTCGAAGGCGCTAGCTAGCCCATCGTTCCTCGCCGCCATGCGTGCCGAGTTCAGTCTCGAATTGAAGACGCCCACAGAGGTCATCACGACATCGAGATGTACGTGCATCGACCTCGCATTCACCAACGACCCATAAATTGTGCGAGATTTGATGTATGTCTCCACCTACTACCCGGGTCACAAGGCCATGGTAGTGTATATGTACCTCGGGCCAAGTACGCCGTCACCGGAAAGATAAGAGGATGACGAGACTGGTGACTGTCTAATGACACAGCCCACAACGCCGCTACGGTCGTACTACTTCGACATGCGCGAGACCTATATCGGGCATAAGCGCTATACTGCCTGGACAAAGAAATAGAAGAGAACAAGTGAAGTGTCGACACCACTTGTACGGCATAAAATCCTCATTTCTGTAACACAACTCGGCAGCACCAGTTTGCAGCACCCCTTCGCAACAACAATCTGGCCAAAAGAAACGCTTTCGCATTCTCATCTCATAAGAATATGATTAGAGATTGGCGAACTTTTCGTTCCTTACTTTACACAGTTCCCCTTTAAGCATTCCCTAAGTTTAGTGCATGCCGTGATTTTCTTTCCCACGTCGTGCGGAAAATCCATAGAAATAATATACAATGACGCGTATTTTATAGGAACACAAAAGAATTTCCACGAATTCATTTTATTTTGCTTTATATTCCTCCGGCGTCTTTAAAATATTGCGGTAAACAATAGCAAAATACCCGCGCCGCTCACGTCAGATATTTCTTGCCGCAATCGTAACTTTTTCAGTAATATAAATTCTGATTCTGGCCATTTCAAGCTCGTGTTCATAACACAATGCACGAAAAGAATGTCCACCGAATGTGCATTTTATATTTGTCGTGGAACCAACTGCCCTATTGTAAGATATAAAACAACCACCTCCTGCGCTGATGTTTTGGTTTCCAGAAAGATTCCTTCAAGGACGCGCGGCAAAATACGTATTATTAAAAGCCTAAGTTCCTAGATCAACAATAGGCACAAAAGTAGCATTAAATTCTGGTTTTTGCATCAATTTGCATTTAGAATGTCCCTATTCTTTTACACCGTTCGGTGAAATGTCTAGTAAAATATACATATAATAATAAGGTGTGTCGATTTAATGCTGCTACAAGCTCACCAAAACTGTCACATTTGAGTGAAGATTGTGCCTATAGGCGTGCAATGATAATCTCTCCTACGCTTGCTGCCTGATGAGTCTCCGCGTCGTTATGGAAGACGCTTGCTGTAACGGGAAACTGGTAAAGAACCTATATTCAGCCATCTGGACTCTGGACAGAAAACTGACTACGTTGAAGAATATACAGTGTTTCGTTAAAAAGAAAGCAATGGCACAGACATCAACAGCTACAACCACTCGCCAGTTTGATCCCTCTGGACAGCGCGCCTCTTCCACAGCCCATCGGTGTCGCCTTTCGTCGTCGATAGTCTGTACGGTTCAGTCAGCGCGCCCACATGTAAAACGTACTTCATACACGGAGGACGGCCGAGCCAAGCCATCACACTAAGGTGAACTTGCCTGCCTGCAAGCGCATGCACTATGTATCTATAGCCGCAGTATTCACAGAAATCCGAGTCTCATTCTCTTCCTCTGGACGCCTAGCCACTACCTCGCTGACGAGCGAACGTGCCGGAGGCCACCGTGTCTCGGTAGCTTCGCGATGTCTTGAGTTTCGCCTTTGTCAAAGCAGCTGGGAGATAAGTTTCCCGTTTGGGGATCCGTATAGAAAAGCGAACAAGCCGTCCCAGGTCACGGCCGTCCTCATTCGCTGACGCGCGTGAATACCAGTGACACGCTGGATATTATTGTAGTGTTCTGTGTAGCCCACCACTCAGCCATGGCCATGTAATATACTTATGCTGCTTGTTTGCACGTCACCTCGCCTTCCCTGCTGAACCACTTCTGATGGTCAGCCTTGTATATGCCCCAAACAGACGCTGTTGAAGGTTAACCACCGTCGCCCTTGTAGCACAGGTATGAAGGAATCGACGGTAGGAACAAAGTTGTAGTTGCCATAGGTACGTACCACTTAGCAGCCAGATGAATGCAGCAAGGACAGTTATAGCTGCAAGGAAAAAAAAGAAAAGCGAAAATGTTCAGAGAAACTCAAGAGTTTGTGTTATCACATATATTGCAGTTCAGAAAACGTTTAGTCAAACGCTATGCTACTAGCGTGGAAATATAACTGTAAATAACGAAACATATAGGCCACTCCAGAAGATTAAATATAAAATATTTGACGAATATCGAAACGTTAAGCTTGCCGCTTCGTTACCCAGTAAAGGTAGACGCCTAGCCTATACATAAAGCTTAACGCCGACTAAGGCGAATCCAGGGGGTAATTCCGCTAACTAGCGCCAAGCACTAAAAATTCCTCTTAAGCGTTACTAGGATGTTACCGAACTAGCATAGTTGGCGCTCGTTCTCGCTATGTGCTAGGTCCCCTACTTTTCTTTGTTTTTTTTATAATTGATCAACCGACATGTGCAACTTTTAGTATTGGAATAATCACAAGTGGTTGTGTCGTATATGGGATTGTTACTAACGACGCTGAGTGACTTTCCCGACAAATTGGTCTTGATGCGGTGACGGCTCCTCTTCGTCGCTAATGGCTCTAAATGCCGTCAAAACAAGGCTAATGTCATTTACAAACGGTTCTACTCGACTTCCCACAGCTTACTTTCCTATTATTGCTAGACTAGAGCCCACATGAACGTGCAAATGTCTTGGCATTTACCTTCAATACGACATAACTGGGCAGCACCATATTAACTTAGAGGGAAATTTCCAGCGCAAACACAAAGACACACCACAGAAAGGAAATGACACTCACAAGCGATGTTGCAGTTTTTAGATCTTAAACTAGAATTTTGTGTGCGACATGTGTGTTGGGTTTATCAACCTAGGGCAAAAAAGGACCTTTTACATTTTAGATCAGCGCATTCTAAACTTGTGAAGAGAGGAATTGCGATGTCTGCCATGGATACGGCTCTTAAAAAATCGTGCCCTCACAAGATGCAAGAAAGCTTCTCTAATCAGATGAGCCGACTTTTGGCAGCAGGCTTCCCCAAGTCGTTCTTGACTGCAGTTGCGGAAACGCTACTTCAGAAAGGAAAAACCACGAAGAGGGCGTCCGCCACACGGGACAAGGTGAGGCCAGTGGTGGTCCCTTATCTTCATAAGATCACCCATCAGCTCAAGAAAGTTGCTGGCAGGCATGGTGTTCCTATGGCGTTGTCTGCGCCGAACAAACTTTCTAAGCTATGTTCCCGTACCGGCGGTGTGAGCAGAGGAGGATGCCAGATCCAACACGGTGATCCCTACGTCCCGTGTGCCGTCGGTGTGGTTTACGCCATCCCGCTCTCATGTGGTAAGACCTACGTTGGTCAAACTGGAAGGTGCGTCAACGAGCGACTCAGGGAACATGCACAAAAAATTAACAAGAACGCAGATAAAGGAGCCCATCTTGTGGCTCATATTAACTCCTGCTGCAATTGTGAAGCACGATTTAAAGGGACGTCGATACTTGGCAGAAGCAAAAATGAGCACGCGCGGCTGGCTTTAGAAGCTTTTCACATCAGGAAAAGAGATCAGCTTTGTATAAGCGACACATCTTTGTCTCTGCACCCATCTGAATTTGAATTCATGTCATCACGTATCTAATACAGAGATCCACATTTTTCACCTCATCACTTTGGTTTTTGTTGTGGCGCATGTGCGGTGGGGCTGCCTTGGAGATATATATGCATTGACAACAGCAGTAATAAATCAGTTGAAAAAAAAAGAAAAAAAAAGAAAAAGAAAGAAAACAGCGCTTGCGAGTGTCATTTCCTTTCTGTGGTGTGTCTTTGTGTTTGCGCTGGAAATTTTCCCTCTAAGATCATGTACCAACTAGGCCCGAATGAAGTTTTACTGGAGCACCATATTAACGCCGTCTTAACAACATTAACCGAGTAGTCGGTCTCCTGAGGCATAACAGCAAGCATGGAATTCGCCTGAAAAGGCTTGCCTATATAACAGTGATTCGGCCTAGGATCGAATAAGTTTCTGAAATACGGGATCCCGATCAAGCATACGTCACCAACAACATTGAGTCAGTGAAACACCGCGCTGCTTGCTTCACGTATTCTGATTACTAGTACTTCACCAGCACCTCTAGTTAAAACAACGTGCCGAGTTGGAACCGCTATCACATTGGCGCCACCTTGCTTTTGTAACACTGTTTCATAAACCCTATCGTCATTCAGTGCTTCACGACGACTTCTTTTCGGCATCCCTGCTCTTCCCTGCGCTGTGAACACGACACCAATGTAACGGGGTAAATTGCTGCTCACCTCATTCTGTGAGATTGTTATGCGCCTACAATATCTGTATAACCTAGCTACCACTACACGTATGCAACGAAACTAATTTTATCTTTGCAAATGTTGTTACAAGAATACAGTTCGACATAGCTCATATCTTTCATATTTTGTTTCATGCTTCTTATATAACTCCAGATTTTGCGACGTATATGTAATATGTTCATGTGTTATGTTATTTGTAGATGTCATTTTTATGTATTGCGGTTCTGGTTTGAACAATTACAGGTGCATGTGTGCTTTCTTACGTAATACTGTCACAGGAGGGCCGCTATGGGTGCTGCAAACAAATAAATAAATTACCGTAATTAAAAATACGTAACATGCTCAGTAGGAGAGTAGATCACGTTAATTACTCTACTGATACACTCACTTCTATCGTAACTGACGCGCGCTGAAATTACCGCCCTCAGACGTGCTACTAACAGACTATTGGTCGTGCATCGGCCGTGAACAGCCGAAGGAGCAGGAAAATAAAACAACTTCTATTCTTGCGCAATCTGAAGACACAGCGGGGCTGGGAATCTCTAGTTTATCTTCTTTATCTTGTGTTAGCTGCTCTTTTCACAGCGGAGCTGTGCATCCGAGGTAAGTGCATGTGTCTTAGACAAACTTGGTGGGCGCGGACCCAAGCGCGCGCGCCTGCTGCAGCTATGCCTGGAAGAGCTCAAGCCACGCTGCTCTGAAGAGGAGGAAGAAACAATTTCGATCTAGGTCTGCTCTGGTGCCATCTTCGCTATGCTGTTATTGTCAAGAGCCTGAAAACATTGATCACTTTTTAATTACCTGTCAGCGTTATCTTAGCCAGAGGAAAAGGCATTTCGAAATTTTATTCAGGAATTTAGAAATTCCCCTGAATTCTCAGAATATTCTTTCCTTTGGGGCGTCCTCACTAGGCTCCAGCAACAGGAACGTCTGCTTAGCCATGTGCAATTTCCTTCGTGACACAAGAATTCATTGCTAATCATAATTCCAACCAAAACTTGGTACCTAGAAATTGCTCCCACTAGTTGATTAAGCTTGAAATTATTTTATTATGGTTCACTTGTATTGTAAATAGTTTATCATTATCTAACATTCCCTACTTCCTTACGTTGCTGATTCCTCCGTCTTCCTTTGTTATAGTTCAAATTTTTTCCTCTTTATATTAACCGCCGGCTTCATGGCCAATCCACCGTAGTGGGCAAGAGCGAAATATCAAGGAACAAAGAAAGAAAGAGACGGAACATCGCCCTACTACGCGGCAGAAGGACGAATCGCGATCGCCCGCAAAACAAGTGCCAGGCTTGCTTGATGTGTTTTGAAATTATTGTTTGTGTGCCGCGAAGTTGTTTTTCTTTTGTTCTTTAGTTTTGTGAATGCCGGTCACGGCGGATGATGTCTGTTCCGACGAACCTTTGTTGTTTGTAATTCGCGTAGCTGCATCAGAGCACTACGCTAATCTTAGGAGGGGCGTGTAAAGGTCATCGGAAAAGGACGGACATCACAGTAGTCCGATAAGGTGGAGTATGCCCCGGATAATGCGCACATCCACGTGGCAGACCTGCGGGGCAGATGGCGACCATTGTTGGAGTTCGCTGTGCAGCGAGGAACAGGGTAGCTGGCAATTGGAAACCGGCTTGACAGGTGTTTGACAGTCCCAGGGAGACGTGTAGTTCGGGCAGCCTGTCTAGGAATGTCTGATTCGCCAGCTGGTTAACATGTGGTTTGGCACCATTATAGACCACCCTGGCTGGTGTTTGGCACCATCAGGGGGGGGGGGGGGGGTTGGCACCATCCCATCCCATGTAGTGTCTTTATTAAGAGCCCATGTGAGCAAGGGGCAGAGTGGAGGCCAAGGTTATTGTTCACGGGTTGAAGTCAGCGGGGATGTTTCACTTCTGTATGTTTCCATGTGCTTTTCCGTGTGTTTGTTGTAGGTGCTAGTTGGTATGCGGGGTTCTGTTTGTTTGATGTCTGCATGTTGTGAGGGGTTTGGCACTGACCTCTCTCTCCTCCGCCAAGTATGCAGTAAAAGGAGAGGGGTGTGTAGGAGTGCCCAGTATGAAAACTCCTGTTATTTGCTATCAGGGATTCAGGGGCGGAGCAACCAGTGTTTATAAGGTGGCCCCTCGTCCCTGTCAGGGAGGTTGGAAGAGAGTGGTCAGAAGGTTGGAAGGCTGAAGGTTGGTGAGGAGGCAGCGGATGGTGCTAGAGAGGAGATCTAGCACGAGTCCAGGTGGTGGTTCTGGTCGCAGGAGCAGTGCTATGCACTGGTCGGCTGTGCCGAATGGAAGCGATCGTTCCACCCGCAGGCCACCGAGATCTATATTTTATCCTCTGAAGCGTTTGTTTTCCGAATCACAGATATTTTCCTAGCAAATTTTTCTCCGCACCTACCTATTTTTCCTATCATCGCTCCGCTGTAAAGTAACAATCTTATTCGAACTACCTCGCCTTTCTGTTTGCTCCATACCTTTCTGCCACCAATACTCTCAGCGCCTTTTACTCATTTCTATCGCCGACATGTTCACCTTTCCTGTGCTATCCCCGAATTACATGGCCTCCAGCAGGGTAGTGTTCACACCTGCACCTGGTTGGATATCTGTGCATTTAATCAAAATAAGATATGTGGTTTCCCTAGCCTTTCCACAGCACGTACATGTATCGCCTTCTTTATTGAATTTCGCCCTGTAACTTCGTGTTCTTAGCCAAACAGTAACGCACCTCCCTTTGAATTGTCAGAAAATTTCATCTTCCCCTTTTCTGAAGTTGCTCAATGCCGGTTTCTTCTCCATGGCTGCTATCCAAGGCAACTTCTCCGCCGCTCTGGCTATGATCTCAGAGCTCACTTTTGTCCCATCCGCTTCATTACTGGCTCTATACTTACTGGTAAGACACCTAGTTCTCTTCCTCCATTGTACGTCAATGTTCTGTCTATACAAATATCTCAATACTGTCGCTGCCGATCTACTTTCTATCATATTCTTTAATCTCTGTTCATACTTAATTATATTCTGAGCTTCCCTTACCTCAAAGTTAGAACCATCCCATATCCCCCTTAACCCCTTAAGTGCTTATAACGAGCTGAGTTCTTCATGAGCAGTCGCCACTTTTGTGCTCATGAGGAGCTCAGCTACGTCATGGTTCTTCCGCAATGTTCCAAGGTGGTGTTGTGAAGCTCGCCCTATGAATTTTTTTTCTACTTAAAACAAAAATGTCAGCAGGGATTCCATTATGAACTTTCGATTTGATGATATTTCGACCCGAGATGGCGGGATGCGTTTCCCGCGCTTTATGAACAAGCATGACCACACCGCACGGCGTTCTCGCATAGAAAGCCTGTCTAATTCAGAAGAAAGCGTGAGTGATAAGGAATCCATTCTCCTGTTTGATTCTTCGAGTGAAGAAGATAGTAGTGATATTTTTACAGACAGCGAGGAAACCAGAATGTAGTGCAGATGGTGCGAGAGGGCTCTCTGCGGAGTGCCGTGCCTTGAACGATACCACACGGATCGCACGATCACCTAGTTACAAGTGAACTGTGAAAGAGCAGTGAATCTTGTGCACGGCAAAATAAAATTTATTCCCTACTTTCTGGAGGAGGAGGAATTTATTTTGGAAACCAGCAGGTTTAGGTGGCCGGGCCTAGGCCACCCAAGAGGGGATGTCAAGGGCTTGCCTCGACGCCGCCTCGCGGGCATGCTGCGTCGCCCAGGTTTGTTCGTCGTGGGCGGAGCTCCGCAGAGCATCACGCCGCCTCGACGAGAGGGTCGTGGTGTTAGTGTATGTGTACTGTGCCGGGCACTCCCACAGCATATGCGGAAGCGTAGCCGGGTAAGTGCCACAGCACCGGCAGTTAGTTGCGGGTAGTGCAAACAACCGGGAATATGAGGTGGAGGCGGGCAGGTGAGGGATACGTGTCTGTTTGTAGTAGGCGCAGGGTGGTGGCCTGTGCCCGGCTTAACTTGGAGTGAGGTGGGGGAAAGACTCGGCGGCTGAGGTAAAAGGTCTTAACGAGATCATTGTAACTAGTCAGATTGTCCCTGGTGTCCCACTCGTCTCCAGTGGCTTCGGCGCGGTTGACAAGGCCTCGCGCAATGGAGTGGGTGACCTCATTGAGGTTGGGGAGATGTAGTGGACGCGTTGGCGGGAATCCATGTGAGGGTGATCATGCTGTCTTTAGAGTGTGGTGCCTGGCGGAGGGCGCGAAGCGCTTGAGGAGAGATGCGGCCTTTGCTGAAGTTCGCGATGGCTGAGCGAGAGTCACACACAATGGTGTAAAAGGTGGGATCCAGAGTGGCCAGGGCGATGGCCACTTCTTCAGCTGTCTTGGCAGTGGGAGTAGCTACACTGGTTGCGGGGTGCAGTGCTCCATCGCGTGTGGTAACAGCCACAAAACATGTGCCATTTGAGTATTGGGCTGCGTCAACAAATGTGGCGCCTGGTACGTGAGAAAGGGATTTTATGATAGCTCCAGCCCGAGCTTGGCGCCTGGCTCTGTTATATTCGGGGTGCACGTTTCTGGGTATAGGAGCCGTGTGGATACAACTACGGATGTCATTCGGAATCGATCGTTTGGTGCCCTGTTGCTGATTATAACTGAAGCGAAGCGTTGAGAGAATGGAGCGTCCCATTTCGATGAAGGTGGGCCGTTCAATCTGAGAGCGTTGCTGGGCTTCAATGAGTTCGGCAAGGGTGTTGTTAACTCCCAGTTGGTTGAAGTGTTCGATGCTGGTGTAACGCAGGAGGCCAAGTGCTTGCTTGTAGATACCCCGTATGATTGTTCGAGCTTGTGTTGCTCTGCACGATACCAGTTGAGGTACGCAGCAACGTAGGTGATGTGACAGAGGACAAAAGACTGCACGAGGCGGAGAAGGCTTTCTTCTTTGAAACCACCTCTTTGGTTGGAGATACGCTTAAGAAGACGTAACGTGTTTTGAGATTGAACAGATATCTTGTTGAGAAGCAAAGCGTTAGAGCCATTGGTTGAAATGGTGAGACCGAGGACCCGGATATTAGGGACGTGTGGGATAGAGCGTGTAGGGTGATGGCGTCACAGAGTTGTTGCTCATATTGGTGTTGGGGGGACGTCCTCGATGAATGGGCTTGTAGATAAGAAGCTCTGACTTAGCTGGCGAACAGCGCAGTCCGGTTCCTTGGAGATAGGCCTCAACAATGTCAATTGCTGTCTGGAGGGCTGATTCCACTTGACCATCACTACCTCGGTACGCCCAGATGGTGATGTCGTCGGCGTAGATGGTATAGTTAATTTTGTCGACTTGTTGCAGTCTCTGTGCAAGACCAAGCATGACTAAGTTAAAGAGCGTGGGAGAGATAACTGACCCCTGTGGGGTGCCTGTGCTGCCAAGGGGAAGCTGGTCTGATTGTAAATCCCCAGCCGAGAGGGTAGCCGTGCGGTTGGAGAGGAACTCACGGATGTAATTGTAGGCTCGCTCTCCCAGGTGGAGGTGGGAAACTTGGTCAAGTATAGCGGCATGGGAGACGCTGTCAAAGGCTGGAGTAAGGTCAAGTCAGAGGATTGCCTTCGTGCTACGGGAACAGTTGTTTAAGACTTGGTGTTTAAGTTTCAGCATAGCGTCTTGAGTAGAAAGTATTTTCTGGAGCTGCAGAAATTTATTTCAGCATACACCTAAAACGCACCCTCCATAGAGCATGATATGATGGAGTGAGGAATGACCACGAGGTCATTACTATCTACTAGGAAAGTGTTTTCCCAAATATTTTTCTCTCTTGAACATGTTGCTGAACCATTGCAAATAATAAAAAATTGGCAATTTGGACCGTTATATCTTATTTATTGGGCCCTTCAAGGTTATCAGCCTCATTTGTGGTCCGCCCCATGCAAGGTGTACGATTCACGTCCAGCCTTGATTGTGCCTCTGACCTCATGCACACCACTGAGTTTCCGAATGTAAGTCCTGGCACCATCGCACCTTTCCGCAAACCGTGAATCACCTCGTACCTGTTCTAACCCCCCAAGCGCTCTGCGCTGCATTATTGCTGAATTCCTCTTTCCTTTAGCTATCATAGCTTTTTCCTGTACTTCTATGTATCTATTATCATTTATCCACATCCCGAGGTATTTGTACTCTCGAACTCCGGGTACCTCCTCACCCTGTATTGATAATGTCTGGACGCTGCTGTCATTGAATATCCTCTTACTGCATTTTGTCACACTAAATTTTAGTCCCAAAGCTCCACTTTCCCGACCACATATATCGACCAGACAATGCAGATCTGCTGGGCTCTCTGCGAATAGCACAATGTCGTCCGTATAAAACAACACCCGGAGGTTTTGTTCTACCACTATGCCTGCCTATTTGTGCGACAGCTCGAAACCAATATTGCTCATCTCCAATGTTTTCTCCATTCTCCTCATTAAAAAAAATTCACAGCATATCCACGGAGTGAATGATGATGAGTGGGCGAAGCTCCGGAGGTTCATCGTAGATCGTGCCGAGTTCCGGATTAATTTAGTTAACGCGCACGGTA
>JABSTT010006210.1:0-12970 GCA_013339685.2 Hyalomma asiaticum | reverse complement strand
TGTGCACGTTAAAAACACGTTAAACAACTCAAACTTACTCCCGAACCATCCACAACTGAGTCTGCCTTATAATCATCTTACATTTGACACGACAAACTTACTATTATTCTCATTACCTATTCTTTTCAATGCGGCCACTTAGTTGCTTGCTATAACCTAATCACTACTGCGAGACTTCCTGCAGCCATAAGTGTTCTGGTGATGTCATATGAGAAAGGGAGGAGGTGAGGACGGCACTTGTTAAGTCTACAGATTGATTGAGAGTCTCGGAAATGGAGTACACAACCCCGCATGATTGCTACAGCCGATTAAACTACATTGCTGGCCATTTGATTACTAAGATCTAGCGGCCATTGTCACGTCCTTCAGCCGCCTGCTGTCGCATTCCAGTGCTTGTGCCTCGTGCATGAAGACTTTCTCACACTGCGATCACGGCCAGCTCACCGCGCTATAGGGACTAATATTAGATGCGCCATAACAGTGCGTCAATCACTGAGCAAAGGCCCCAAGATCCATTTATTAAAGAAGGCAGGAGCAAAAAAATTGGCAGATCCCACGTGCAGTGGTAATGAAGGAAATACGAAGCACGCATCAGCAACGTGAAATTGATCTGCATTAACAGGTGCCTCCGTTGGTGCCTCGGTATCATCACGGAGGCACCAACACAAGGGCGCGACAAAGACGGCTGAGGAAGGTGACGGTGGCCGTTGGAGATGCATGAGCCCAATGTATTCCTTTCAAAGAGTGGTCCAACAGGGAAAGACGATACTGCAGGTTGCTATGCAGTACCTACGGTACATGATCGTTAGCTGGGTACAGGCGCAGCTCATAATGTGTTTAAAATATACATTTTGATAATAATTACTCCACGTAACTCTGGGTGTACCTTCGTTCAGCCATGTGCGCAATTGTGGGCAGCGCATGAATTTTGCTTAGTGTTCATCCTTCTGGTAGCGGATTCGGTGACCTTGTTTACTACCGTTTTCTGGCTTCATTGACACCAGTGAAAGTGCTAGACGTTTCCACCTCGTTTCGATTGCGGAACAGCCCTGAAGCGTTACTCTATTTCGGGGCTAAGAAAAACGGCGTATTTAAGGCCGTGCCACGGTTTAAGGGAACCTACTGTAGGTACACCAGCATTCCTACGTCTTCATTGAACAAAATGGGACCGCTACTCTCTGGAATCCGAACGAGCCCGTGCGGCGCAATAAAACAGTCCATGATTCGACCTCCTCTCCCTTACCTCCGATGAATGCTTTCAAATATAGCCGAATGTAAAAAAATGCTGACTTAAGGGATATGTGAATATACACAATTAAACTTGTTTTCGCGCAGACAGGAACCTAATTTAACAAGATGAGTTTCTGTTTCACGCAATGAAATTCCTCTCCCCCTCTTTTTTGAATAAAACACAAAAGACGGTGCTTAACTCTCTACCAGACATTCTCTTGATAACGACGGCACATAGCACAAATTGGACATGTCTATCAGGCAAGCGATCAACATAAGTGTGTTAATGATATATGCCACTGAAATAATGGAGAGGTAAATTTACTTACATTCACAATAGGGAGGACTTTGTCCCCGCCAGTCTTCTCTTTTTGAGCGATTACTTTCTCGGCGCTCGCAAAAACACATGATGCTGCCGCAGCGACAACAACGGCGTTAATCAGGTGTTGCGCGGAGCTGTACCCCATCGTCGAATGCTCTGGGTATAGTCGAGAAGCCTACTTAACGGCGCACTTTTATGGCAATTGTGAAGCAGATATCACTGGCAATAAACAAGAAAATACAACAGTAACCATCATATCCGTCCTGTCCTCAGCTAGTCTGCGCTCTTCTTTAATCGATAGACATTATTAACTCTAAACCACGCTCATCGTTCTTTTGTTCTATTTTATATATTATGATATATCAAAAGGAGGCATTAACATTTCACGCACTTTCATTTCTCTTAAGGGTCTCTCGGAGTCATTGTCATATGCTGTGCTCTTTGCATATAAAGCGATTCATGACAAAGTTAAGGAATATCCCGTCGTTAAGAATACACTAAGTAAAATTGTTGGATTTATTATTAGCTGTAAAATATCAGTCGATAGGCGTACTGTAGTTCATTTTTTCTACTTTGCAGAGCCGTGAAATGAGTCATGGACTTTTTGCAGTACAGGCGGACTTCTGTGGACAATGTCGCGTTTTGCCCGCATTCCCAATGCGCGATTTCCCGGATACTCGTGTGTAAGACCTCAGAGCCTAGAGAGGACAATGCACTTTACCATTTAAGAGCTATCTGTCCCCTAGCGGAGACCATAGCAAGATGCGGCCTCACGGCCAGTAGCGCCGAAACTTCGATTCCGCATCGCCACTCCTCATTTACCTTTAAATTTATGCTAACTGATTATGCGTCCCCTAATGCGAAATGTGAGTCTTTACTTATTCTGAAAGATTGTAGCCCATATGAGAGAAAAGCGCTTTTTATCTTTACCGTGTACTTAACTTTGAAAGCCAAACATCAAGATACTAGTATTCACTCACAATTTTTTATCTTACGTTGGAGCGTGTAATGAATGCGCAAGTAGACATTGGTGACGGTCTAACTGTATTTTATTTCCTAATACACCAGTGTGGTCGGTTTTATTAGAAAACTTCACTATTACCGGCATACCTCGCTAAAGAACTGAGTTATTATGAGCCCCATTTCTCCTTTAACCAGATAGCTTGTTTCTCTCAATAGAGGAAAAAGGCCGTTTCTACTTTGGAGAGCCGTAGCTCGGGAGAGTCGCTTATGCGCATGCTCTGAGAAGGTCATTAAACAGCGGTCAGTCACTCCCAAGGCATTTGATGAAAGGTTCTCGGGTAGGCTTTCCTCAAGAAATGTGATCTCTGTCTGACCGCGTTAAAAATGTTATGTGTGAGTCTTTGGGATTATTGGTGAGGAACAGCTTTAACGGCGTGTACAGAAGTAACCCGACGATGTGGGGAAAAGTTAGTGAAGCTTGTACTAGCGAAGGAGTCATGCTAATAGGGAAACGCCTAGCGAAGCGAACCCGTCTCAAAGTTTCGCACCGAGCTCAGCGTGAAGACGTTCACGTCGAGCCACGGACGGTGGCAAATGCGGCATGCGTGGCCTGTGCTTCAGACCATGCGAACCCTTTGCTGTATTCCACTACACGTTTCGGCATAGCTTTGCAATGCGCTGTGCGCCGAACAAGCCGTCTGGTGTTGAAGATGATAATGACAATGGTGATGCTCCTTCACAATTGTCATCTACCCACTTGGAGGATTAGCCAACACTAAGGCGGATTTGAGGTTAATTTTACTAAGTTATGCTACCTGAAAGGTTTATTCGTCCTTTGATGTTAATTTGAATGTTAGTCTTTTGATACGAAATAACATAAAAAATTAAAATGAAAATCAATAAATGGCATATAGAATAATGGAATAAGTAAACAGGATCTTATAACTGAACGAGCAAATCGATTCGAATCCGTAATGAACTTCTGTAGAGCAAGGCATATAGTCCTGTCCCTGTGTCTCAGCACGGAAGACCCGAATAAAACAAGTACAGTGCTTCATAATGGAATGCCCATATTTCGCAATGCCATTTCAATAGTGCTTTTCCTAAGGAAGGTAAAGCGCCTATGTACCAGCAAGGAGTGTTCGATTGTCTCTGGCTCGTTGCAAAAAGTGCATAAAAGAGAGACCGCCAGACCAGGTCGGTGCATGTAGAAATTCAACGTCGGTATTCTGCACCGCACTGGCAAAATGACCTGCGCCAAGGATATTGCAAGTGCGGTAAGTCAGGTGATGATGCAAGACAGGATGTCGACATCAATAAGGCGTACTTTCTGAATTTGACTGTGCTAACAAACGCCGTATTTGGAACGAGAGAAAGAACAGGACCTGCAATGAAAGTCTTAGCCAAAGTGCCTGCGAATTTGCATAGGATCAATGCTTTGTGACCAGGCACACAAACTAACCGTAGTTTTTGCAAAGGATGTCAAACCAAAGTGCGCAAAGTTCTCAGAATGTGCGATTCATCTGGAGTAGTTAATAAAGTACACAATGCTAACGAGTCTGTAACTATTACCGCAGTAGTCATGGAGGAGTGAAGCTTACGCAAAGCCACTATAGCCGCAAAGAATTCTGCCAGAAATACTGGTGTGTAATCCGGCAGTCTAACAGAGAAAACACCAGTCTAGCTCTGAGGAAAAATTCCTACTCCTGCCTTTTCCTCGCTCTGCGAAGCATCCGTTGCTATGATAACTTTAGTACCTATTTAACTCAAGTGATCCTGTAGAAGTCCTTTAAGGATACGCCACGTAAGTTGGTTGGCATTATTGGGGAATATGTTGTCAAATAAAATTTCCATTGAATTAGAACTATTATCACTTATGGCTATTTCTGTGAGCACTAAGCGGGTCTAGTAGTTTTTGCGTGACAACCACCTGTGGTACATACTTTCGGGGCCAAGAAACAGGAAAAAAATAAATCTGGTTGTCTAAGCCGGCGCACACTGTCCTTTCTTCTTCTTCTTCCGCTTACACGTGCGCTCGGCGGCCGCAGTTTTGCCAATATGGTGGTGGGAAGGGAAGAGCGCGAGAGAAGGAAGAAGCGAGCGTGCTAACGCCGAGCATTAGGCATTGCACGCGCTCTCTTCAGGACCAGTACTAATGACGGCGGTAGTTTTGTGATACAGTCTACGGCCAGCAAGAACTGGTTCGATGTTAAAATTCAGGTGGTAGGCTTTCCTTCATTTGAAGAAGTTCGACCTTGTCAGCGGGGCTCACATAGCGTGATATATGCTGCTTCCCAAGGCTCCTCCGCGGCTGTCGCTATTTACGCTGTAACTCTCAGTAGTTCAAGTGCGCAGTCAGTGTTACCACTTGTATAGCAAAACCATGAAAAGTGACGCTTTTGATAACAATATTTAGCCGCAAACACATAGACAAGTCGATATTTTTTAATATTTAGGCACTAATAAAATCACATAGATTATTTCGGGAACACTCCATTCATTTCGTGTCATAATTGTTGCAGATCGGTAAATTCCGGAGCACTGCGAGTGCAGGAAGTTTTTATCAGACCAGAGTTAATTACCTCTGTAGGCACGCACATCTAAAATGCCGTGATAACGCTCTGCGTCAGCATCTAAATGGCAACATCCTCCAAGTTGAGGGGCCTGTAGATCGTACTCGTGATAAGCGAGACGTCCTGATCGCCCGACTGCGGCTATAGAAGCGGAATCTCATTACTGGCGGCCGCTGCAAGCATCACCGGAAGTGCTAAAAGTCATTCGCATTAGCATACCTCTCCTAAGGATATCATGTGTTTAACGGACTGAACAATACCTCCCAATAGCGACTGCCGTGCATGTGTCTCGCAAAAGGCTTTAACCCTGAAATGAAAGGGCACTGGTCGGTTGAGTAACTCCTGCTTATGGTTCAACGAGGCTAAATATTTTGCAGTAGATATCAAGGGTGGTATGTTAAAAAAAGCTCAGTAAGATAGGAAAGAAGAGCCTATATGGACTGACCCTGTTGCAAAATCAGCCGTGAATTAAAAATGTTCCATAGAGTTTTTATTTTAGTGCACTGCACACACACACACACACACACACACACATATATATATATATATATATATATATATATATATATATATATATATATATATATATTGTAACTTATTAGGCAAATTTCAGTTCAAAGTACAAATTTAGAAAATGTTATGAAGGTTAACGTCACAGGATTTTAAGCGAATGCTTATTTTGAGAAAAACGTGAACAAAGATTTTGCAGCTTGCAAAAGGCGTCAGAAAGCTCACATGGAGTCTTAAATGCACCACATTCACAGGTTGGTCCTTCTTCAGAAGCATTAATTATGGTCTCCTTTTGTTCGGGTGTTGCCCGTCTTTTCGACCTGGCCTGTTTTGTCTCATCCGCTGACTTGCGTTTAGCATTCTGCATGCGCTCATGATCGCTGCATGCTTTCGTCGTGTAGTACCCTGGTTCTATTCCAGCTTCCGTCAGGATGCCTAGTGTGCTTGCACTGCCATTATTAAAGTGTGCAACAGCCTCATGCAAGGCAAGCATTATTGCAGCAAACTTACATAGACCTCTGTTGGAGCCTGCTTCCATATGAAACCATTGAAGCACTGATTTGCACTTCGTGTCTTCCCATGGAGACACTTCATTAAAAGTTCATCGCAGCACAAACCACTGTACAGTTTCAACTCTACTGAGCACATCATTGAGCATCCTCGCGGTCGCCGAAACACCCGCACCCATGCCAGAAGGCAGTCTCCTCGTCGTGTAGCGATTTCCACGAAACTTGCGCTTCCTTGTCGTCTGAGTCCTGCACTTAGCCATGCTCGTCGGAATATGGTCCAGGTGGCCTTAGCCTAGTGCGATAGGAGCGTTGACACGTGGAAGAAATGCAGAACGAAGCCTGATGTAGCCTGACCAAGGTAAACCAGAAGGGTTAAACAGTTTTTTTAACCTCCTTGAGGTAAACAACAAAATCGCACAAGCGTCTTGCGTCCCCCTTGTGGCCGTTTTTAGAGATTTAAAGACAGTTAGAAATAAGAAATAATGCTTAATGACATCCTATTATGTAACAGTCAAATAGGCCTCCCAAGCTCAGACAGAGGGCGCTGCGGCGCGCTTCTGAAAAGCGCCGTTTCGGCAGCTGGTACGATTTGCGGTCGCTTCCCTCTCTGCTCTCGCCCTTGCCTCCTGTGAGCGCACCCGCTTTTTGCGCGCGCTAGCGCGTTCTTATGTCTCCAAGGCGCCTCGCACAACTCGCACGCGCTCAGTGGCTGTATATGCTGCGTCATGTGTGCGTTGCATGGCAGCTTCAGCCAAGTTTGGGGCATCGAAAAACATTTTCGCGCTGCCATTCTCAACACATACCGTGCTTTAAGTACCGCGATTAGGGGACCTAGTCGGTCGTTGAAGACGATACCATGTTCGTGGCTGCCAAGAGCGTATCGAAAGTGCATCATGATGTTACAGACGTGAAACTAAAGAGCCTTCAATTTCTGCAATTATACGACGGATAAAACTCATCGTGAAGTGGTGTTCGCTCTGAGATGTCGGCGCAAGAAATAGTATTTTCATGTGAAGGCCTGAAATTCCATCTCTTGCTGGCCACAACAGACTTCAAGTTCATTATGTGATTAATATTAACAGCTCATACTTACGTCTACCTTGTCGAGTCGCTGCTGCATTACAATACGTAATGCTGACAGCCGCGTACAAGTTTCGCCTCGGAAGATTGCCACATCTCATCGTCAAATCGTGCTCTTTTTGTGTTTTTTAAGCTGATCTTGTCAGCATTGCAATGCGGCACGATAATCTCTAGTGCCCACTGCGACCGCCATGTTCCTTGCAGTACAAGCATTTATTTCAGACCGTGTGCGCTTGCTATAATGGCGCTTTGTCTGTTTTAAAAGCCCAATTGGTCAACACTATGAAATACTCCCTAAGATCGTCTGGGTTTCCCGTTACAACGTAATTTTCGTGATAAAAACATTGTCAGACATCGCGATATCTTTGATCTTTTTATCGCTACCTTTATTCTCTCTACACCTACTAGTTATCCAAAGCGGCAGCTACATACCGCGAGTAGCACAGCCGCTTCCATGGCCAGCGTAGACGCCCTCACTGAACATACAGCTACTCAAATTTTGTGCTGAGCAGCGACTAAAAACTTATCTCGACAAGTTAAGCAAAGCAGCACCTGTACTCACGGTATTATAACTATAAGAACTGTAATGCATGGAGCCAGCGCGTAGAACTTCCACCTCTCTCCGCTGCAGTGGCGGACGGCGCTGCGCAAACTTGAGGTTGGGCTCCCTAAGAATAAATGCGGTGTTTTGAATAGCGTTAATATAGAACAACAGGGATCAGTTGTCAAATAAGCATGATCCTACATGTTGTTCGCGTTCTTCATACATTAACTTGCACCAGGATGAACGCGCACGAGGCGCAAGCATTTCCAAATCAAAGCTTATATCAGTGTTAACCACGCAGTTCATAAAGATGTTGCCCATGAAAGTTTAAGCTCGTGAAATGCAATTACACATAGACGCAGTTTGGGACTAGTTGTTTTCGTAATGTTTACGGTGCGTGATTATGAAACTATTATGACAAATACATACGACAGCCTATGCGAATACATGCTGCGATATGTCGACGGATCGGTGTCGCGAGGACTAAACTTAACGTTTGTCGATGGGTCAGACGAACACCGATAAAAGTATAATGCTATAAGCGAACAGCCCGGTACAATTTTCACTTATTTCATTCGGGTTTGCTTGCTGTAACAGAAGCAGCTGGAGTGCGCTTGCTATGGCATATGCCCTTTACAGGCCGCCGTAACGTTATAAAGGTAAAACACATGTACTTCTACTTAGACCCACGTAAATGAACACCATGGAGGCGAAATTAAACTGGAGACCCCAGCAATTGCGTTCGTAAAAACTGTATCCCGATTCCGCCCCCCCCCCCCCCCTCCCAGAAAAATAAGGAATTATTGTGTATGTGTGCTTGTGTGTCTTGCGGTCGAGATTGTGTGGTCGCGCCCATTTGAGCTGAGTTTTGATGTCAAGTGCAGGTGGCAAGCCATAATATTTCAGAGTTTGAGTCAGCATGAGTCAAGCTGAGGGAAAATCAGGTGAGTCCGAGATCCATTGATTCCATCTGAGTATAAAGATAGTGAGTCTGAGTGTGAGGTCGAATGAGTTCAGCCGAGTCGAGCTTTGGTCATTTTGAGCCCAGTGGTGCGAAAGAAAGAAATGTATTTTTAGTTGTCTGGGGAGTAGAGTACGTTTTACTAAACTCTGCTTGGCTGTGTCATGGTCTCTGGAGCACATCTTCCGATCGCTGAAGTACCGCAGCGCCTAATGCTTACTTGAGCGCTTCCGTATTAGTCTTTCGTGTGTGTGTGCTTGTGTGTGAAAGAGGGAGGGGGGCAGGTAAGGGGGCCTCTAAGGCAGGTCGGCTACCTCTCCTCGTGCGTTCACTGCTCCGGGAAGTGCAACAAACTCGCCATACGTGTGTACGCTTTCAACTACATTCAGCACAGGTCGCAACCTTTCGCTCAAAGGCTAAACGCGTTCAAAATGTCATTCACAAGCGTTCTTTACTGAGATGAGTATGAAATGTCTGAAATGTTTAAAGGGTTTCAAATCGCGCCGCGTGTGGATTGGCGTCTTCATGTACACGACCAGCCAAAGTCTCTTTATGCATACAAAGGCGGGTTGAGAGATTTACCCAAAGGGCACGGACAGACTTTTCTTGTTTAAACAGTCTACGGGGTCAATTTCCGCTGACGCGTACCTATCAACTACAAAATCTCAGCAACGATTTAGTCTTGGAGGGCAATATTTTAGGAGCCCCCAACCTCAGCGACGTCACCACGACAGCCGAGCTCCGAGCAGTGCAGCTAATCCTTATGACGTCATGGCTGTCATTGTCCTTTTTCTACGGCGGAGCTAGGAGACGATTCGCGATACTTTACCCTTAAGAAAATCGTAGCCACCAGAACACGAACATGATGATGGCAACAAGCATAGTGTGCACCGAGAGAACTTCTTCCTTCCTTTTTATTTTTTCTTAGATTTACGCCTCCAGTTCTCTATATATCATTACCTGTAGTGTGGCCAATTCCCGTCGAGGGTATGTGCCAATTATAGAGGCCACAACAACAACAACGACGACACGGCTGCTGACCCGAAAGTCTTTGGAACGAGTCCCGTCAGCGGTGGCTGCATTTCGACGGAGGCGAAATGTTGAGGCCGGTATGCTGCGGGCCGTCAGTGCACGTTAAAGAGCCCCACCTGACCAAAATTTCCGGAGCACTGCACTACGGCGCTTTAATAATGATATCGTTGTTTTTGGACGTAAAACCACACCAATCAGTGAAGAAAAAGTTGCCTTCAGCACAGCGGTATAATCCACAGAGTAAAGGTGCGTTTTCAGAGTACAAAAATGTCACGCTTCGGATAGAAATCCGCGCACACACTTCAGGCAGTTTTCATTTGTGTACTTTCAAAATTATGACGCGCCTTATTTTGCGCACATTCTTCAACTTTGCAATCTGCGTGTGCTATCTCGCCTTCATTGTTCATCGAGGCTAGACTCCACGCATAAGCCGCGCTTGAGTATTCATGGCAGCGTGGAGGTCACCCTGGTAGCAAAAACGTGGCTGACGGCGTTGTCCCCATCATAACACTTCATTCATCTTCTTGCTCCTTTCTCTTTCGCGTCTAAGCAGGGTAGCAAGCCAGAGTATACTTATTAAAGGCGACCTTTTTACGTTCCAATAATTTCACTTTTGGTCTCCTCCGGAGGCGCGGCGATGATGCTTTCAGCGTCATCCCCGCGCCGTGACGTCTAGGCTCCGCCTATTCGCCAAACTATCCACATGCACGTCTGCAGGGAGCGGGCCGTTCCGGGAAATCTTGCAATTCATAACTGAGACTTCTCGGCAATAAACTGACTAAATATATAGTGCAAGAAAGCCTTCTATATATACCTCATTCCGTCTCTTAGTGTGCGAGGAAAAACCACTTCAGAAGACATGTCAGGGGGCGCAAGCTGAAGTGAGTATGGGAAAGGAGGGTCGCCGTCCTTTCATTTGGCTCTGACACAGCGCGCCACATTACCGACTGCGAATCAAGAGAGCCGAGAAGTAGCACACGAAAAGTCGAAAACCTTCCTCGCTCATATTGTGGCAAGGAGGGTGCACCCAAACCATGACCGCCAAGCAACGGGCATCCGGCCGGCCTCGGCTCTTTCGGCCAGAATGACGGTACTACTACAGCTGCTGCTTTTTTTCCCCACTGGCCTTTAAGTAAATGCAGCAGCGAAGAAGCCATGGTCTTTTGGCCGTCCATACTTCTCACCTTTAGGCCCTACGAAGGTTGCGCTGGCGTAAGGCAGGGAAAGTGGCAAGACCCCATTTCGCAGTGGTAATGCAGCTTCGCTGGATATTTACATGCATAGCATGGAATGGTTTATGAAATTCTGTCGTGGCCTATACTCATCTGTGTATTACGTTATTGTTAACAGCCACCAAGCTACATAATGTAGCAAACTAAACTGCGCCAAAAAGGTTATAGCAGCAGTTTACGCTTCGAAAGTCGTTGGTCATCGAAGCTGTAAACAACATCGAGAATGATTACTCATTGTGATGTAGCTTCAATTTCTCATGCACTTTATGATGCTCCGACTTGGGTATCAGCGATACTTCGTACATCAAAAAAGGGTGAACAAGGGACAAGCTGAAGTTCACTTAGCAACAACATTTCCCCAGGAAAAGAAAGCGCCAACATGTCGAGTGTGCAGTGCTTCATTTTTCGACTCTTGACACTTGAGATGCACATCACGTCGTCCTGGAGCCACCGTCGATTTTACACAGAGCAAGAACTCTCAAATTGTGCGTTGAGAAATTTCTTATTAATTTAGTACGTGCACCCTTGAAACGCTTGGCACCATCGTACTTTCTTTCCTTACGGTAAGCTTCCTGGATGTGATGCTGATCCGTAGCATGTGCATGACGCCGTTGTTCACATTGTCGTCCCTGTTCTGGACGCCACTCCTTGTATGCATGTTGTACTTTAGAAGTCTTCGTTATACGTGAGCTTCCCATAGCCGCGTCACAACAGAAATACACTGCCCTATAGCATATGGCCTTCACATAGCCCTGTCACTACAAAAACACAATGCCTCATCAGGCGGGCGCTTTTAATGTCGCAATGTAGACATCTCACACACTATTAAGATGTATGCAAAGCGCGCCTTCATGTCACTTTCTCGCGGATATAGCCTCTGGCCTACCTGCTGTCCACTCTTTGTCGTCCTCCCAACCCCTTTGTCCCCATTGTAACTGTCGGAGTTGGGGTGGGCGCGTGAAGGAGTGTTCAAGGACGCATCAAACACACACGAATTACCTACTGGACCGTGCTGTCCGGCACTCTTGGTCTTTATCTACTTCCTACTGGCTCTTACCTAAGCATTTAACCCACTGGCGTTCACTTAGACCCGTAGTATCTTTCCACCGTGGATGGAGCACGGAGGAACGGGTGGAGACCTCTCTGCACGACCTCTACTGGCGAGGTCATATCGTGATAGTCTCCTCGATGGACCCTTTTTGTCACGTCGCAAGGTTTGCAGTAACTTAGCGTGAACGCACGAGCTACTTTGTGCTATGCGGGCAGTTTCATCAGCTAAATCTCTGTCTCTTGAAATTCCACGGAGGCAAAGGACGGTGGCGCAGTGCAGTACGAGGAAATTCCCCTGGCTGCTGTTCCAAGCTTGACGTTGTGTACTTCGCGCACTTCTGCAAGTTTTTTTTTCCAGAATGATCCCATGTGATTCGCAGAAGCTCAAGGACGGCGACACCGACAAGCCACTACGTACCTTGTAGGGGTTGCATCGTAGGGCGCTGCACCACAGTGGTCTTCTCTTGCTGTGTTGAACGACCTTTATGTACAGAGCGCATGGCGTAAGTCGAACAGCGGAACGCTCCTGGCGATGGCCGTTGCCCCGAATTTGCGGTTCGACGAGCTCTTAACACCGTACAGGTTGCCAACGTCGTCATGCGTTCCGCATATGGGCTTCTCGTAGGCTTTGAACAGCATTAAATTCACTTAGCGTCTTGGTAGCGGTCTGTGCCAAACCACTAGTTCTGGTCTTTGAAATCGTCACTTTCTTTCTCGAATTACTGTTCAGCTTGCCACCGTTGTAGATTTCGAAGTGCTGCACTTTAGTGCTTCCCGGATGCTGCTCCACAGGGCACTTCATGTGAATGATTAAGCACCCTGTTACTAGTCCAGCGAGAAGTCATCATAGTGTTAAGCCTTTGGGGTCGTGTTCTCGATGGCAGGCTTGGGGTGTGTCAGTACAGGTGATGACTGATTTTCTGTCTTGATAGGCGTGCATATTGGCATGACAGAAATTCGGCTG
>JABSTT010006209.1:0-13220 GCA_013339685.2 Hyalomma asiaticum | reverse complement strand
TACCCCCCGCCACAGAAGCACTGCAATGGAAGGGGTAGATCTGCACAAGAGCAAGGCTGTGAAATGCAACACAGCTTTTACACGTAACACCTATGCATAACAGTGCAGCAAGTTACAAAGAAAAAGAAACAAAGCTGCTTGATATAACGCCTATGCATAGTAGTGCAGCACAGAACATCTGCAATGGCGCAATGAAAAGTTTCCCTGCAAGGGCAAGCCACAATCCCCCCCCCCCCCAGAAGCAATACAGCTTTTCACGTAACACCAATGCATGTGGAGCAGCACATAACTGCTGCAATTGAGGAGGATTGATTGATTGGGGTTTACGTCCCAAAACCAGCTCTGATTATGAGAGACGCCCGTAGTGGAGGTCTCGGAAATTTCGACCACCTGTGGGTTCTTTAACGTGCACTGACATCGCACAGCACACGGGCCTCAACATTTCGCCTCCATCGAAATGCAGCCGCCGCCGGGCCGGGATTCGATCCCGCGACCTTCGGATCTGCAGCCGAGTGCCATAACCACTAGACCACCGTGGCGGGGCCAATGAGGAGGCTTTGCCACAGGATGAGAACCATGGCAAGAGAAGCAACACAGCTTTTCCACTAACACCTATGCACAGTGGTGCAGTACAGCACATAGAAAAGAAGAGAACGCTGCTTTCTGCATAACGCCTATAGATTGTAGTGCAGCACAGAAAATCTGCAATGGTTGCAATGGGGGGGGATTTGCCGCCGCGAGACAGAAAAGGCTGAAAATGTGATGCAGCTTTTCCACGTAACGGCAGCGCATAGCAGTGCAACACAGTACAGCGGCAATGGCGGAATGGATGCGGATGTGGCACAAGAATGTGAACCACAACAGAAAGAAGCAATGCTGTTTTTTCCACATACCACCGACATGCAGCATGGAACATCACAACCATTCAATGGAGGCAGATTTGCCACAAGGATGAACCATAATCCAAAAGAAAACACTAAAGCTTTTTTATATACAGTAGAATCTCGATGATATGAATTCGTAGGGCACGTAAAATATTCGTATCATCCCGAATTCGTATGAGCCAAACAAGTTAAGCTGATCATGAAGATGAACAAGAACTTTATTGGGTCAACTACTTCTTGCTGAAAAAGTCCATGATGTTCTTTTGAACTTTTTAACTTCGCTGTCCCTCACGAAAGCCGCCAGAAAGAAATAAAACCGTGCTGCGGTTTCTCACTCACGCTGCCAGTGCTTACGGTCTGACGCAGTACATCGAGGGCGTCAAGGTTTTCGGACATTGACGGTAGCAGATCACACTCGCCGGCAATCTTCACCATCACTCTCAGATTCGGTATCCTTTGCATCGTCGACCAATTCTTCGATGGACTGCAGCCCACAGGTCGCTACGTTGTCGTCTGCGGTGACGAGGTCTCGCGCTCAAGCTTGTGTTTCAAGATTCTCCCAACTGTCGATGTTCAAATCGTCGTCAGGCCCTTGTTTTCTTGCGTCGAGGCCGCATCCGATTCCGCGAAAAAATCCACACTTGCGAAAGCAGTTTGCGATCGTGTCCTGGTCACATTATCCCAGGACATGGCCAAGAACTGTAACGTGTCAAGCAGGCTAATCCGCAAGTTTTCATCCTTGCGCTCAATTTTCGCCAGAGCCTCTGCACAAGCAATCCCTGGAAATGGTGCTTCACATTCGGATTCCCGCATCCGGCAGCTGTAGACGACTTGTGGTATTTCAGGGCAGGAACCTTACGGCAACATTGCTGAAGTTGCAGTCTTTGGATGGGCCGAACACCGGTCGACGAAAAGCAAATTTTTTCTGTATTTGCAGCCAATTTCCGGTCAGAGTCGTAGGGAAACTCGGGGAAAAAATCTGCAGCCAAAAATCTGAGTCAGTCGCTGCGTGAGGCGGTCATTTCGTGCGTTCGTATCATCCGCAATGGCTGGGGAAGCTCTTCGTATAACACGAATGACGGCGCATTTTATACAACGTAGTCCGTCCAAAACAACATTAAAATTCGTATCATCATGAATTCGCATCAACCGTAATCGTATCATCGAGATTCTACTGTATGTATCCTCACAGCACAGCAAAAACCAGCTGCACGGAGGTAGATTTGCCACAAGACAAAAAGCACAACTGCAAGACCACTGGAGCTTTTTCCACATTACACCTATGCATTGTGGTACAGCATGAAAGAGCAGACAGGGGGATTCACCACAGAGCAGAAATACAACAGAAAATATAATGCAGTAGCGCAGCTTTTCCACTTAACTGCATTGTGTCACAGCCAACTGCAGCCGCATTGCAGTCAGTTTGCCACCCACACCAGGAGCATCCCCCAAATCAGTGAACTGCAACAAAATGCTTTATTAAAGGGCGTTCATTCTAACCACCCTCGAATATGCAAGATGGCAATTTTTGCAATGTATATATGTAGCCCATGCTTGGATTGGATTTAGGATTAAACGAAAAACACAACCATAAGCATTTTGTGCATGATTTTGGTTATGAGCTTTGGACGATTTGCCAGTGGGCAGAAGGGAAGGGAGGAGGTGCTTGTTAGTGTGTGGACGCTCAAAAGCCTGATCGTAAGAGGGCACCTGCATGGGTGGAGGCGTTTGATTAATTTGTGGGAGTTTTTACGTCTCAAAGCCACCTATGATTATGAGAGTCGCCGTAGTGGAGGGCTCCGGAAATTTTGACCACCTGTGGTTCTTTAACGTGCACTGACATCGCACAGTACGTGGGCATTTCGCCTCCATCGAAATGCCGCCACCGCGCCGGGATTTGATCCTGTGACTCTCGGATCAGCAGCTGAGTACCATAGCCACTAGACCATCGTGGCAGTGGGTGGAGGCGTTTGATTGGAATTTTACGGCAAGATGTATCTGCACAGAACTTGCCAGCAGACTCATAAATACAATAGGGGTACTGATGCAAAATAACGAAGGCTAGATAACTTAGAAGATGGATTACAAGGAGCCGCATACATCTACCAAATTTCAACAGCAAATGCTGGTTCATATCATACCTAAATAAATTTTTAAGTGTATGCTGCACAACTGAGTGCAAAAAAACATGATGCAATATACTTGTTTTGTAAACATACAAAACACTGGATAAAAGCAGGTAGTATTGCACATGGAAGCATATAAAACGAACTACCAGGTGGTGCTCGCATGCTTCTGTTGCGAAAACAAAACAAAATATTCTAGGCAGAGGACGTGACAAATGGCATGCGAACTATTAGAGGCATTCCATACTGGTGAGAGGGGCCATGGTGCATTAGTGACACACCTGTCAATCTCAAAAAAACAGAGATACGACATGTAATGTATCTTGATGTCAGGTGACGTTGGCGGTGTATTGTCAGATTGAGCATGCGTCTGTATGTGTATATTTGTTGGCGTACCCGCAATAAAGTTATATGAAAGTGAGCACTTGTCCTGTGTTTTCTTCTCTCAGTGAGTGTTGTTGTGTTGTGTGCTTTTACTTCCCTGGAATCTGTTACCACATATCAATCCTTCATGATGTGCGTATTTAAAACATTGTAGTAAATTACGCGCCTAGCTCAGACTGCTGATATTGTTATGCTCATGATCAGAAGGACTCGAGCTATCGGTGCAATGCATTTGTACAAAATAACCAAAGCCGTTTCAGGGTCCCTTTAGGCTAATCAACAGCCGACTCAGCACGTGCCTCCACTATCATTGATATGCCATCATATCAATCATATTTCATTGGTGAAGATGACCAGCAATCGCTTTCTGATAGCGAATGCCCCCATGCTTTGTTAACAGATACTATTTTGCTTCCGTCTTTACGAGGGAAGATCATTCCAACATACCCATTGTTCCTCACATGATTATCGGTACATGAGTCTGATTACTGTCTCAGCAGATGGTACTGCTGATCTTATTGGAAACCTCAAGATCACAACTAGTGCTGGAGTTGGCAACATTAATTCGAAATTATTAAAGGACACTGTATCAATATCAAGCCAAATTCCTTGGTACAGATTTCAGCAATCATTATCACCAGGCTTGCTACCCACGGACTGGAAGATCGCCAAAGTCGTCCTGTTTTCAAACGTGGTAATAAAAATTTCCCACAGAACTACCGGCCCATATCAGTAACAGGCATTTGTGTAAATTACTTGAGCACATTATCGCCTCCCATATCTACAATCATCTTGAACATAATTCTTTCTCTTTTCCTCATGGCTTTCGGAAAGACTATCATGTGAAACGCATCTACTAGAATTCATGACACTGACCTGCATTTTACATGTGCACTAATCTACAAATTGACTGCATTTTTTTTTAGATTTCACTAATGCCTGTGACACCCTTTGCACACTCACGCCTGTTCTCGAAATTATCTGCTCTCTGTCTGGATTCTTTAACATTGTCATGGCTTCGTAACTTGGTTTCATTCTGTCAACAGTTCACAACAGCCACAGCTTCACCTCTTCCCTCTGTGACGTTACATCAGGTGTGCCGCATGACAGCGTCCTTGGCTATTTATTGTTCCTAACATGTATATATATATACACCACATTAATGATTTACTGACTGGCACATCCTTCACTATGATTGCATCATTACCGCTCAAATACTTCTGGTGAGGATCACCTCACCCTACAAATGACGTCACAATAATTATAAAGTAGTGTAAAAAATGGCAGACGACAGTCATCTCTAGTAACCCTTACAAAAATGCCATATATGGCGATATCAGAAATTGGGCATATGTGGCTATTATGGCACGGCCCCGTACGTGGCCGCATTTGCCCCAATCGTGATAAAACAATATGGCAATGAAAAACCAACACGAAGAATGCCATGTAAAACTCCGATATGTATTGGCAAATATGGCCAAGTACCATATATAGTCAGATATGCATATCTGGCTATATCTAGTCAGATATGCATATCTGGCTATATATGGCACCGTCCGTACGTGGCAGTATTTGCCCAATACGCATCACAGTCTACATGGCATTCTTCATGTTGGTCTTTCATTGCCATATTGTTTCTATCATGATTGGGGCAAATGCGGCCACCTAAGGGATGTGAATATAGCCACATATGCCAAATTCCTGATATCACCATATATGGCATTTTTGTAAGGGAATGCAAGGTTATCTCTTTCAGCCGCAAGCACATAAACACCAATTTCTCATACACTATTGATAGCACAGTGGTGTCCCAGGCATCATCGTACAAATACTTAGGCATTTGTTAGTGTATACAGTTTTTTTTTTTGTGCTCATCTGTAAATTTTGCATTACTTATGTTTGTTGTTTCGTGCATATATGCAATTTTTGTATAAGTTATTTCTATCTGTATTACTCTATACCTTAGTGTTGTTGCTCTGACTCATGATTTTATAGGAGGTCTCACTTACAGTCTCGCAACTTGAGACCTCCTTCTGTATCTGCGTATTTTTCACATGTAATGTACCATGTATTTCTGATAATAAATCAAATCACTCTCACTTACAACCTTTCATTGGAGATGCATAACACAACCATAACTGCTAAGCTTTCAGGTCACTCAGATATCTGTGCCGGAATTTGTGGAACTCCCGAGCAACATAGGAAAACTCGCTTATGAAATCACTGTTCGTTTACAGCTAGAATATGCATCGTCATTGTGTTCCCCTCACCAATCTACCAGATTCATGCCAGTCTGTGTAAAACAGAGCTGCTGACTTCATCGCTTGCAACTACAGCCAACATTTCAGCATAATGCAGATCAGACATGAACTATCACTTGTACCATTAATATACGTCTTTACATCGCTCTTTTATCCTTACTTCACAAATATTGTTACGCTGCGTTACGCAGCATTCAGCTGCGTTCCTAAACCGGGGAGTGCGAAGTTGATACGGGACGGGATGGGGTGGCAAAGTTGGGTAGGGCATCAGAGCGTGGTGGCAAAGACACCGCATGAATTCCCATGTTGTTGATCTCCTCGCGAACGACGCTTGCACTAACGAACCGGAACTACAGGTTCCGAGGTCTTCCCTTGGCAGTACTCGGAGGCGGCCTCTATCTCACGCCGTACAATGCGTGTAACGTTGTCATAGTTAGTGGATGCATGGGAAACACCCTCACAAGACAACGTCGCTGCGGTGTTGGGCAAGCGGGCGAACTGATGGACGATTCGTCGGCTTTTGGCCTGTTCCAAACGACGGCATTCTTTCATGACGTCGTCAACAGTCGGAACATGGTGAAGACGAGCAGATAAAATGCATTGTCAGTGATGCCTTTGAGAATGTGAGCTACCTTATCTGCGTCCGGCATGTTGACGTCGGCCTTGTGACACAGAGCCAAGATGTCTAGAATGTAGGCGATGTAAGGTTCTGTAGACGTTTGTACCCGCGCGGACAGTTCCTTTTTAGCAGCCAGCTGCCGACCATATGGGTTCCCAAACACGTCGCGCAATTTCTGCTTGAAGCTGTCCCAGCTTGTGATGTCGGCTTCGTGAGTTTCGAACCACGCTCGCGGTGGTCCGTCGAGGAAGATAGTACATTTGCAAGCTGGAGAGTGGGATCCCACCTGTTTGTCGCGCTTACACGTTTGTACCGCGTAAGCCAGTCCTCCACGTCTGCACCTTCACGGCCTGAGAACACGCCGGGATCTCTGGGTGTTGTAACGGTGACGTAGGTTGTCGCAGATGGATTAGCGGGTGGCGGCGCCGTTTCGTCAGAAGCCATCTTGGGAGCTTCAAGAAAGCGGCCGCTGCGAAGCTCCGTGGCGAGGTCAAGGATCGCGCACTTCCACCACGATGTTACGCACAGACAAGGATATGTACAGCTGTATTTACAAGCACTGCCGAACTGTGCACAACAAGAACAGCCGGCGTTAGGTGGTCGCTTCGTCGTCGTCTTCTCTGGTCACACCATGAAATAGCTTATACTCGCGTATGTGCCGTAGCAATATCACCACAGTGTCAGGCAGTCTCCCTTACCACTGGAAACGCCTTCACGCATTTCACATTGCTTACGTAATCAATACAGCATCAAACACATAATGAACGAACCGTCGCTTTGAATTCATCAGCACTTCCCCGTGCCATTGTTCTACGGATGATCTTCCCGACAATATTGCATCCATCAATCATTTAAAACCAACAGTGGAGCACTTTCTAAATAGTATTAGGTCATTATCATTTTTTTCTTTCCTGCAATGCCTTCATGCATTTTTTTTTTCTTTTGTGAGTGTACTTGGGCTTCTGTGGTTTTTTCATTAAGCAAGGAATGCTGTTGCTATGTTTGAAAATGCTTTTCAATGTATTTTTACTGTTTTGTTTTGCCTGTATAAGCATTTCTAAATAACTATGCTGTACTTCTTTTTCACTATTTTACCATTGTTTATTCCCTGTATTTGTATTATTTATTTCTCTGTATTTATTGATGTTATTTCTATTATTTACCTTGTAGTTGTCCCCTTACTCGATGCCCTATCGGGCCTGTAAGGTATCATAAACAAAAAAATAATACAGAACTCGCATTCGTCTACCTAGGCATGCAGTTACAGTCCCGGCAGTGCAAAGACAGCTTAGATTGAGTTCCACCTGATAGCGACCTTCTATGTTCAATTAATCTACAATTAATACATGCTGTTTTCCTACATAGAAATGTACAAAGATAAAAGGAATCTTACAAACCACACCGACGCGACAGTCCGTCAAATTATTGTTGGTAGTTTGCTTTACCTGACAGATACCTTATCGATTCTCTTTTTAACACGAAAGTGTTTTATGGCGGGGTCCACCACGGCTTTACTGTGTCACTACTGTAACATATGATGCAGTAAAATTCACATAAACAATGAAAAATAAAAAGCAAGCAGAAAAATTTGACTAATGCAGCCGGAATCGAACCCACAATCGCTCAACCACGCCGAAAGATGCCTGCCGCGCTACTGATTGAACTATCCTTGGCCATGTTAAAAACACGAACACGCCTTATATCCTTCATTTAAACTTTCTCCATCTCGCTGTGTCCTCTGTTGGCTGGGATTGCCATGTAGAAGCGGTAGCGCAAAATACATGGTCATAACACCAAAAGACACTGGGTAGGGTAGTGCCAGCGCTCTTGCCGAGGCTACCCTAACCTCGAAAGCACAGCTTGGTGCAGTTCGGTCATTTCACTTTCGTGTTATACCAATTCCTATAACATGGGGATCAGCCAGATTATTTTATGGGCGAAGCTCCTCTTAGTCTAACCTTGTCACGCGTCAGGCGTAACCCGCGTGCTGGGAGGCACGCGCTCACCCTCGGCGTTCGCTCGGCGCGTGCCTCTCTCCTCTCCCGGCGCGTGCCTCTGCTGTCTTGTGAGAGAGAGAGACAGAGAGAGAAAGAGCGAAAGGCGCGCATTGGCTATGGAAACGCTCTTTCTTAGAGGAACGCTGTACCAGCTCGCAAAGAAGGAGAACGCGCTCTCACCGAGAGAGACAACGTTGGCGCAACAGCGTCTCCTAGCGAGTTTTCTTGATTGAGAAATACCGACTGCTCGCGTTGAGAAGCGTTCACCGGCAACCCATATATTATATAATATATATATATATATATATATATAATATATATATATATATATAGGCACTGGATCTTGACTTGGAATGAAGTTCCAGTGGGGAGATTTTCACTCGTGCGTAGTTGAACCATGAGGATTCGTAGTGTGCGCGTTAACTAAATTAATCCGGAACTCGGCATGATCTACGATGACCATCCCGAGCTTCGCCCACTCATCATCATTCACTCCGTGGATATGCTGCAATTTTTTTCCTTGCAGCAGGTCATTTTTTTCCATGCAAGGCAGCACAAATCCGACCTAATTATTGGGAGCCGTAAATACAATGTTAACCCCATATCTACTTCCCACTTTCTTAAGCCTGTGAGAACCTGTGTGGATACGCAGAATACTCACAACTCTTTTCTTGTTAATGTCTGCTACGGCAAGCGTTCTGGTCGAAATTGATTTCTTTCGACATGAACAAGCATAAAAAATGTAAATGGCTGAATGAGCGAACAAAATGGAATGTACAACCAAGAGAGCCCATGTCTGATGAGAATTGAGGATGGCAAGCACTGGCAGCCCAATTTAAACGAAAAGCCTGGGACAGTTGGCCCCATAATGAGAAGGGATAAACATTTCACTTGCAAGTGTGCAAGAGGATCAACTTTGATAAAATAGTGACAGGACAATGGTAGGAAAGTATGCGACTTAGCTGCAGATATTCAAACTGAAAAAACAACATAAATACATAAGTATATAAACACAGCAACAATAACGACAAACAAGAGGAACAAGAAGGTGGCAATCACTTCCAACTGCATTTTGTAAGAAATTATCACATGTAATAGCAGCTCAAACACTGATGTGGAAATAATCTGGTCCTACCGTAGCCTTTTCACCAAAATTGAACTGATATGTGACTGAGACTGTGACACAGACACAAAAAAAAAAAAATACACTGCCACGGTGTCATAGCATCCTATGGAATTGCTTGTTTTAGTGATAGGGTCCCTTATGCAAGAGTGGCCACACACAAAAATAGAGCAGAGCTAAACCAATCATTGTTGCTTCTGACAACATTACTTCCCCACAACCAGTGCATCATGAAATGTGTAAGCAAATTTCCTGGAAGATTATGCTACACCTGTGCTGTGTGATCAAATGCATTTAACGTGCACTGTGCTTTGTTTAACCTGAAAATTATGAGCGTATCTGTTACACTTTCTGGCATTTATTATTATTATCACAGCACGCTGGTATATGACAGCACATAACGCTGGTATATGACAGCGCTGGTATATAACAGCACAGCAACATGAGCATTTGTAGCAACGGTGCCCTTTCACCGATGGCTGTACATACCTTGTTATACACCGGCAACAAGCCGCCCTTGCAGCAGCTGTAAACAAGGCTGAGACAAGTGCCAGATCTTGTTGTGCACCGCAAATGTGAGCAGAAGCTGTAGAGCGAACATAAGCACAAAGTTAGTAAGTAGGCCAATGCTGCACACATACAATGTGGGGTACTTACATCGCACATACAGAAGTAATGCCCATCATGACAAGAAAAACAGATAGGTCTAAACAACGTGACTACGTGAGCACACTGTCCGTGTCACCTGTTTGTCTTACTTTCCCACTGTCGATTACGAACGCAATATGCGAGTGATCTACGAATAACGAGAGCCACGGGCATGCACGTAAAAATGTTGGCGGGTTCATACACTCATCCTCGGTCGTGGCACTTAGCATCAGCAAAGTAGCTTCCTTAAGCTCCTGAATAACAAAAAGTTCCCGTAAGAGGTGCTATAAGTAGATGCGAATTGCTACGAATAACGCACGGCGCGCCTAGGCACAGGCCTGCACGTACAGTACGCACAAACGCTGAGAAAGAGGCAAGCCGTACGTATTACCACGGCTGAGTGCAGCAGTAACCACCAACGCAGAAGTAAATACACATGGGGCGATATTATATAATCCAAGGTGCACATAATTACGACTCTCACCTAAACTGCTTCGTTGACGCGTAGGAGCTACCGCCGATCTCTTCACGTCGATACAAAACCATGACAACCCACTCACGCTTCTGATAACTAACAGTGGTTATATA
This sequence comes from Hyalomma asiaticum, assembly GCA_013339685.2. Classification (NCBI taxonomy): domain Eukaryota; kingdom Metazoa; phylum Arthropoda; class Arachnida; order Ixodida; family Ixodidae; genus Hyalomma; species Hyalomma asiaticum. The sequence continues at coordinate 2,590 of JABSTT010006209.1, read as the reverse complement.
TGCTTAAAGAATGCAGAGGAACGCGTAACAAGTGCAGTGCAGTGCTCATCGGAGGCACGAATTATCTTACGAGACCTACGACAGCCGTTTTGTGCTCCGTGGAATTTCGAAACCGCATGAGCGCGCAGAAGTTGGAGCACAACAAGGGCTTGACCGCACGAAACTCTCAGCGGCACACTCACCTGCGTTTCTTACGAAGCTTGCACTATGGCTTGCACACACGGGTGGCTCTGATGCTGTAGCAGCACGGCAGCCGTCGTAGTCGCGCTCGAAAAAGGCGCGAAATGTGCTCGTTTTTTCGAGCCGGCGCGAGCAAAAACTAATGTGCGTTCGAGAGTACGGATTTCAAACAAAAAATGAGCAACAGTGCAACGTTACATCCGGCAACAAAGAGCAATCCTCCTCTGTTTCCTCCTCGCAGCTTGCGCATGCGCACAGGCTACGGAGCCCTCGGGGGCGAAGGTCAGGTGCCGCAAGCCTCATTCATTTGAACCATTTCACCAAAGATATGGCTGGCTCGACGCTGCGTTGGAGACGCCACTACATACATGGATTTGGTAGCCACGCGGACATGAAGAGAGTGGAATTTGTGGACAAGCCCGATTGTTGGCATCTTTGCAGTTGGTGTGGGTTAGCGTGTTTGAAAATGTTTCGGCTGTCGTGTCGGCACGCGTTATGTTATTTTGTATGGAAAGGTACCGAAAGTGGGCGCACAATACCTACTTCATTGATGCTGCGCGCGTCAGTCGACGTATTCTGAGTTTGAAGCAAACGGCCTCGGTGAAAGCGCGTACGTTGCGTCAACGCGGACAGTGGCTGCGACTTCGTTGGACCTCTTAACAACTTGGACGAGCACCTGCGACAGAGCTGCGCCCTTTACTGGACACCGTGCCCGAAGTGCGGGGACTCCGTATCCCACAAGGACATGCGGATCCACTACCCGGCGTGCGCCGGCAGACAGGGAGTGTTTCTTCGCTCTGCAGACGCACGTTCCTGCTCGACAACTTAGGCGCCGCATGCGAGAAGCTGGAGAAAGCTGTGGCCTCAGCCGAACCGGACGACCGCGGCGCGCTCTCGGACATGGTCGATGTCGTGCGCGAACAGCTCGCCAGGATTCAAGGCCAGCTGACTACAGATGTTCCGTGGCACTTGGAGGCTATGTCCCACGTCAGCCAAAGACTTTTAAATACTTGGCGCCGGTTCCGAGGGTGTACAAAGTTGTATAAGTGTTCTGTGGGTGTACTCCCTCGTGGGGAATTTCGTCGAATAAATTGGTCGTCATTCTCGTGCGATCTTGTTCCTTATGAGACGCCGGTTAGTATGGCGACTACGGCATATGGCGCTGTTGGACTCGAAGTCGCGGCTCGATCGCTGGCTGCATTTAGGAGTGGTGATCACTGCATGTGTTTAGGTTTACGTGCGCAATATAAAGAAGCGCGCGCGCGGTTGAAGATTAATGGGTACACAGTGGTGGGCTAAAATATTACGTGGTTCGTGCACGTGATCAAGCTTCAAAGTGACGGGCACCACTTCACATGCTTGTCGATTCGAATGCGTGATGACGTAAATTAAACGAACAAGTGAAACAACCGGATATATATTTTGCCTACGCCTCCTGTCTTACCGCTTCGGTGCGCATTAAAATCAAAGCTCCGATTGCGCATCTCGATAAGCGTCGTCTGCCCGCCGAACTTGTGCCGCCGGGTTCGGCTTACTTCGTTATGAATGGATTTATTACTGGGACACGAGCTCCCTGCAGGCTAGACATACTGTGAATGACTCGGCGTGCAGTCAGGTCGATCCCGGATAGAGACCTGCCAATCACGAGGGCAAAAGGCGGGAGAAACGGCGTATTCCACCAGAAATAAATTGCGCTAGCTCCGTGGTCACGTGCTATATACTGAAATTAATCGTAATAGGTCACGTTTCTATGTGCTAAAATCGCGATGTATAAGACCGCTGATGTATCGGGGCTCCGGGAAATCTGATTACCTGGCCAGGTTTTTTTTTTTTTTTAACGTGTGCACATCGCACAGTACACACTCGCCTCCAGCGATAAACGCGATCGCGGCAGCCGGTATCGCACCCGCTTCCTTCAGTCCAGAGTTCAAGATTGCCACACCCAGCTGTTCTACAATAGACTGTTAAATACCCTATTCACGGGCACTCGAACCTCAGTTAAACTAACCTCGGTTCCCTTAAACCGTGGTTACATCATTGTACCGAGCAACCCTAACCAGAGTTGACCGCTACCACGTCACTACAAAGGATGTGCCACCTCAGTTAACGAAGCTTCTAAATGAAGGCCGTTGATCCGTGACGTCACCAGGTCATGTGACCCGAAACCTAGGGACAGGGTTGCATAGGGATTTTCTCGCGACGAGAGCCACGGGGAATCTTCCGTAAAAGTGTTCCGTGCCTCTGCGGCTCTAGAGTTCTCCGATGTCGATCGTCGCCGGCACCGATGGCCACCGTTCGCACGCCGACCGATGTGATCAGCGTTTTTGCGCGTGACGTTGAACGCGGTGAGTCGCCGGCGCATCTTTGTGTCTACGTCTTTACGGCGATTCCAGTCGCGCGACGTTCGGCG
>JABSTT010006208.1:0-14304 GCA_013339685.2 Hyalomma asiaticum | reverse complement strand
ATCCAATGAAAGCATTTTCAACCAATACACGCAAGCGCTATACAGGCTCTAATACACTGAATTCTCATAACTTGTGTCACTGTCGCTCATACAAATGCTAGACGCAGTGTTAGCTATAAATACACACTATACACGATAAAGAGCCTATACAGCAGGAAACGTGGCGTAGTAAAACAGAGCGCACTCCTCTAATTGGGAGTCACATAGGAGATGGTAGAGGCAACATCTCTTACGTGATTGCGTTGAGTACGTAACTGCCGGAAACTCTATTTTTCCCCACGCAATACAAGAATCTAGTTTGCCACCACCTTAAGGAGTCATCGACAACATTCGTTTCGAGCTAGCCAACTGGGTAACCAGAAACAATCAGATAACGTTTATGTAATGCCTGGAACGCTGGTAACGTTTCATCGTGCCCCTCCAAAGATGGCGGAAGTCCCACTTCAATTCAAGGGGCCTCGTTCCTGCTCCAGAATTTTTCAAAACTTCCTTGTTTAAAAGCCTGCCGAGTTGCTTCGCCTTGCCCACAGTTGTAAACTTCCTCGTGTACCACCACCCTTCCTCTTGTCGGCCGCAATCGAACTCACGTATCCAACCTTGCCGATGTCATATGGGAACGGTACTTGGGGCCCCGAGGCACCTCGTCAGGCCAGTATCATCAACTCTTCATCATTCTACGTCTGCCCTGGCAAAGCTCCTACCCGAACCCAAAGGTGGGGTTGGTTTGTGGCAAACACTCCTGCTCGCAAACAGGTGCTGCCACTCGGAACAAAGTGCCTAGCAGACGCCACATGTGGCCAAGGGTCTGCAGTCTGACATCGTCCTCCCCGGACACACAGACATAAAGCAGCGAGCTGAACCATCGCACATAGAAGAAACATGGCTAGTCCTATACTATACCTCGTGGCGGTGAGCCGACGGGGCTTATGTTTTACTTGTACTAGGGAGGCGCTGAGCGCAGGACTGGCACAGCCGTGTCGCCGTGTTTCGTGGCTGATAGCTAACGAGAGACTGCTGTCCTTTCAGGAGTTAAGCGAACCCGCTCGGGGCGGCGCCCTAAACCGCCTTGCGGAGAACAAACTCCGAGAAAAAATTTGGGAGGGGGGCTTAAGCCTCGCCTCTAGGAGTGAAACGCCACAGTGCCTTGTTCTCTTTGTCTTCTCATTCGCTTGCCCTTGCATCACATTACTGCGTAAGTGTCATGACACAGCATTCCTTTATTAGTTCATACTTTGCCTCCGTCTTGCGCGAGCTCCCTTGGGGTCAAGTTGACGTAGGTGCACCATCAGTAACCGCTGATGAGGAAGGCTCCACAGTGCACCAGGCACTGTGGAGCCTTCCTCATCAGCGATTACTGATGGTGCACCTACGTCAACTTGACCCCAAGGGAGCTCGCGCAAGACGGAGGCAAAGTATGAACTAATAAAGGAATGTTGTGTGGTGGATGCGGCAGAGAATCCACGACACCAGTGTGCAAAGCGAGCGCGCGTTGCGGCAATATTCTTCCCTAGTGGCGACGTCATAGTTCCTTGTGTCGGCATGTGTTAACAAGTCAAAGCTTCGCGCGCCTACGCAAATGTCACGCGCACAGGCGCTGCGTTAGTGCCCTTATATAAAAGAGCTGCAATCATTTGAGTTCGCCGTAACGTAACCAAGCTCGTAAGAGAAGTAATAGTTTCGTCGTGACAGAAGTGCAGTCCGAGCCATCGTGCGCTTAATGTGCCAATGGGGAGGGCTTGCGTGGTGTGCTCCGAGTTTCCACGGCAGTCGCGGCAACTGTAGCTCGAGATGGCTGTTTCTGCCGGACGCCTGCACCTTGACTTAGTCTAAGTATGGAGTTGTTGCACTTAAAGGGACACTAAAGGGCGAAACGTTTTTTAGCGTAATACTAATTTACCCTCTCACAATACCAACAGGGCAACTTATGCCGCCAGAGACAGTTTAGTTAGCGAGAAAAAATGCCAGAAAACACAGGTGGCCACACACACACACCTGTACTCCTCCGTCTCCGCCATAGAGTTTCTTACAATTACCTAGAGGAAAATGTGTCGCCACCTTCTATGCAAGTTCCTTAAGGGGCGCTGTGCCATGATGGGAATTATGGTATATGTGTCTGCGAGGCTTGTGTTGGCTGGTGTCGAGCGAGGCTTTGACTCATACGTGGATACGGCTCCATAAATATAGCTTTTCTAAAACAAAACCTTCCTAAACGGATCTCATTCACACATACTGCTTCCTACAATAAAATATTACTCACCTGTAGGACATAGCTAAACGGCGAAAAGAAGAAACAGATGACAAACGGACGCGGAGTGAGCGTCCACATTGAAGTTGAAATTTATTTGCGTCATCATAATGCGGTAATGCTCGGGCAAAACGTGAAAATTAATTCACTTGAGAAGCGCCCGAGCCCCATTGTCGACCGTCAAACAACTTTAGCGGCCAGTCGTTGCTTTTGACTTTTTATAAAGCAGTATATATGACAAATTCTCAAATGTAGATAAAACTTCCTTTTAGGTTATGCCACAAAAGAAATGGCTCATTACAGGCTGCTTCAGCGCAAAATTAGTCATTATGACGCGCGGAAGGCGTCCGAGCCAGACGCGTCTCGAAGGCATCGGAGCCGTTAGTAGATGACGCCAGTACGAATCCACCATATAACAGCACTCCCATGCATTCAAGGGCATTCGAGCGCCAGTTTTCTCTCTTTGGTCTCCGCTGCATGCTGTTGCGCGCGCTCTACATGGAGGCGACCTCCAGAGGGCCGCGGCGAAAGCTCGCAAGACCGAAGAAAGACGCCAGCGTCGGCAGCAATCGCAAACCAGCTGCACCGTCATCGATCCGCAGACCGCAGCAGCGGCGAGTGCTCGCGCAGCCGAAGCAAAGCGGGCTCGTCGACAAGCGGATCCCGAAGTGAGCGCCCGCGAAGCAGAGGCGGCAAGAGAACCTTGAATACGAGCGGGCGCGAGAAGCAGCGGTCATGCGCCGAAAGCGGTCGCTATCCGTGGTTGATGGCGCCGACGCGCGGTTCAAGCGCGATTTCCTCGATGGCTCGTTCGGCCACAGCCGTAAGGCATGCGACCGCTTGTGGTTTGACAACAACCCCACCACCATCGCCTCCATCCGCAACGACCAGTCACGTGCCAACGTTACCGCCGTGCTCCAACGAGTTTCCGGTAGGTGCATCTTGTGTGTACATAAGTGTATATAAAAATCACCTCCATAACAACGTGTCGAGTCTTTATATGATGTGTGGGCGAATGGTTCACGGTTTCACCGATAAGCATTATAGCTTATCGGCGGGATTTTTTTTGTGTGTTCGCAACAAACGTACTGTAATTATGGGAGAGCTGACTCAAACTGTGACAGAAGGTCAAAGGGAAGTTTATTCAACTCATGACAAAGCACTGGTTTGCACTGTAACAGAGACTCTTGTAATACATCCTCCAACCTGAACAAATCGTAACACCCTTGGTATAATATACAAAACGCAAGATCAAAACAAGCACCATGTGGAAATACAAAGTCCAATTCATGGCGTTACACAATTCTACCCCGTGACGTGGGGTACATAGACGAGCCGATAGCAAGAGCACTGCCAATGGAGCCATCATTGCGATTGACTCCGCCGGTGTTCCTTATTTTCAGCACCATCTTGGACACAAGCAAGCTCAGAGAGCTTTCACAAAATATACGTTTTAAGCTCAAAGTTCTTTCGTTTATAAGAGGCAGCCTCAAAACACTCCGCTTGAAAAACTATACTTTATTCCAAAATGATTATCATTTATGAATGCACCACTACAAGGACGTCTATATCACTGTGATTTCCACGTGCGACTAACAAGTGCCCTCTACCACAGCCGCTCGATAAAAAAATTCACAGCATATGCACGGGGTGAATGATGATGAGTGGGCGAAGCTCCGGAGTGAATCACCGGTAAACCGTTAATCTTCCGTGTAATTCGCCCAGTCGATCATCATGTAAAGACGTGAGAAACACTCTATTCGAACGCTGGGATCTCGCGTTTAAGGGGACGCTAGCGCAAACGCGTTAGAAACATGCAGTACACTCTAGTAAGCGGGGAGAGGCCACAGCGTCTTACGCAGCCCCTTACACAGGCCGGAACGCGCACCGCGTTTGCCGACGCCATCACATGACTGCTGAAAGAGTATAAGGCGGAGAGGCCACAGCGTCTTACACCAGCTTCTTACACGCGCCGTAACGCGCTAGCACAAACCCATCATCATCGTTAGAAACGGACAGTCTTTCGCTCTCTCTCTCTCTCTCTCTCTCTTTCTGTCTCTCTCACACAAGACAGCAGATGGAAGAGTGAGAGAGCTCACGCGCCGGGAGGAACGCGCCGAGGGCGAGCGCGAGCCTCCCGGCGCGCGAGCTATCGAGCGCAATCCTAGAACGAGGTGGTTACGAGTACAAGGGACGAACGACCCACGCCTTAAGGAGCTTCGCCCCTAAAAAATTAACACCATCTTCCCAAAGGGAACCCTGATGGGATGCGAAGCAGCAGCGTTGCGCACGGGTGGCCTCACGGGTTGAACGGCGCTAACGCGAGTGCTTCGCATCCCATCAGGGTTCCCTTTGGGAAGATGGTGTTAATTTTTTTGCGCCTGAACCGACGAGTCGGCGGCGTAGCGAGCGGCGGTCGCGGTAGCGGCAGATGTTGCGGGCGAACGGACGAGGCGGCAAGTGCGGGCGCTGCGGCGAGCGCGCGGCAGGCCAGGGAGAGAGTGACGTCAGCGCGCAGCTGCGGCGTGACCTACTTGGCACCGCTCCAACACCCGCGGCGAGGGGAGCGCGTTGCGGCGCGTTCGTACGGACGCACGGAGGGACAGCGTTACACAGGCTAGTCAATGAGCTGCTTCGCATCTAAAAAGCACAGGGTGCGGCCTGCCGCGTCGCCGAGAGCTCAAGACACTGGGGCACATGATCAGCGGGTGAGTTGACTCCCCACTAACTCCCCCAAAACTCCACCTTTCCACAACCGTACTTTGGGAAAGTGCTTTAGCGAGCTCCAGCGTGGACAACCAGCTTGGCCTAGTTGGAAGGGCTGGCTCCGGAACGTGCCGCCATTCTAGAATGCTTTCAGCGCGAATCCTTCCGCGCTGAAAGCATTCTAGAATGGCGGCGCGTTCCGGAGCTTCCGGACCAAGATGGTCTGGTGTACATAAAAAAAATTACAGCATATCCACGGAGTGAATGATGATGAGTGGGCGAAGCTCGGGAGGTTGATCGTAGATCGTGCCGAGTTCCGGATTAATTTAGTTAACGCGCATGCTACGAATCCTCATGGTACGAATCCTCATGAAATCTCCCACCGGCACTTCATTGCAAGTCAAGATCCAGTGCCTATATATATATATAATGGCAGAAATTACAAGACTATGGCAGAAATTACAAGACTCTTCGTAGCATCAGGGACGTCTACCGACTTATCAGACAACACGGCGTGGAGCTCAGTCAAGCACAATGGGCCTCCACTTGCGAGCGACTTGGGAAGATAAAAGGAATGAAAGAGCTATGGGGAATTCTTCGCAAAATGCTTGGAAAAACCAAGGGACCATCACCGCTCGACACACTGGGGCTCCGACATGGCACCAATCTACATGAAGAAGAAATCATTAAATCGTTCTTTCCTCACGCCTGCAACACAGCACCCTCACCCCTTGAAACCCCGAAGATTGAGTCCACAGACCCTGATCTCGACGCTCCATTCACGCTTGGGGAGCTTCACGCCGCCTTAAAACAAGGAAGACGTGATTCTGCTCCGGGACATGACGGTATCACTTGGAAAATGCTGCGCAATCTGTCCGAAGAAACAGAGTCAGCTCTCCTAGAAGTCATCAACAAGCAGTGGTCCACGGGAGAAGTTCCGCAACATCTCCGTCTGTCAATCATCAATCCCATACCGAAACCAGGAAAGGATCCCACAAATATTGGCAACCTTCGCCCTATATCACTCACACCGACAGTGTCCAAACTTATTGAAAGGATGATACATACCAGGATAACAAACTACATAGAATATCGCACCACTGGCTTGCACCCTTCCCAGGCTGGGTTCAGACCAAACATGGGAACACACAATAACCTCTGGTTGCTTCGGAGAGTCCTCAATCGGAACTCGCGAGGTGGACCTCCAGATTATATTCTCGCAGTTGACATGCGGAAAGCTTTTGATAATGTGAAGCAGGACCACATCCTCTCCAATCTAGCAAGGATATCAGGGGTATGAAGCTCGGGGGCCTCGGTGAAGCCGGGAAATCCTCTTGCGCCACCTGAGCTCTGGGGGCGCGTTAGCTCCCCTCTCTCTCGCTGCTCCGGCCCCCTCCTCGCAACCTCGCTCAGCCCTTCTCCCGGCGCCCGCCGCCGAAGTCCGTTGAGATCATTTTGAACTTTTGCGAGCGTTGGTGAAGTTTCGTGGGCGGTTTTGTGGCCACCGCTCGCTGTGTGCTGGTGCGCTTGTACGTTTCATGACTCGCGCCGTTCGTGGATCGTGCTATGATGCACAAATACTTTACAAAGCCCTGCAAGATTCTTCGGGAGCTCCTTACGACAATGGGTGAGCCTGCAGTTGGAGCATGACAGTGCTGGCGGTTTTCATTGTGTTCTATTATTTACGTCACTGTGCTTTAGGTGCTGTACATTGCACCATTTGCGTTGCCTTGTAGTAACGAGCATTTCAAGCATCCTTCACTTCTCTTAATTTCCGAGCCCGTATATAAATGTCTTGCTTTTCATTGACAAAAAAGTGAGGCGAAGGGTCTCCTGTGTTCCAAGGGGAACTTAATATTCTGTGTGCACTTTAATGTAACTGAAAACAAGATATTCACGTGACGTGCCTGTACATACATTATAAAAGCTCAGCAAACGAAGATATGAAACACGCGTGAAATGCCCTTCGACAACAAATCAACGCAAATGGTTACCGTAAAGCACGCAAAGTATACAGTGAAATAAATGATAGAATACAACGAAACGCGTGGGCCGAGTCAACAATGCAAGGCTCACAACGCACGGGCGAGTGCGCAAGGCACGCTCGTGCAAGAAAAAAAAAGATACTGACGCTCCGCCAACAGACATAACAAAAAAAGCAGCGTGTGCGGCATAGGAGGGGCGAGAAGAAAAGGAGGTAGGAGGAGGGGGGCCGGACGGCCCAGGCGCGTCTGCTTCTGTTGCCATGGCGACGTTGCGCCGCCGTAAATACCGCCCCCACTCGCCAGGGTCGTAACTGAATGGGAGTTTGGCGCTACGGTCGGCTGAGCGTCTGCATTTCTGCAGCCAATGGGAGGTATACGGAGATTCACCCCCGTGAGGATATATCCCAGCCAGCGAACGCTTGACTGGATCGCAAGATTTTTAGAAGCCAGACCAATACGACTGCGCTCCAGTTGTGACGCCCAATCTACTACCTACTACCTCGATCGAGGCGTCCCTCAGGGCTCAATTCTGGGCCCTCTGCTCTTCAATGTGTCCATGCTCACTGTAGCCGAAGAACTAGAATCGAACACTGGCGCTCGTTATACCATATATGCGGACGACATAACAATTTGGACGGAAGCACAGGACTACGGTGGAAACATTCAGGATATGGCCAGCGAACTTCAAGCTGCTCTGCTTACACTCGAGGGCACCCTTCCTAAGCTAGGACTCACATTAGCGCCAGAGAAAACTCAACTTCTCTGTGTCAATGGCAGGGTCAGCACACTCCCGCCAGAGCAGGCAATAACACTGACATTGGGAACCCATGAAATCAAGGCCACACATGGATATATTAGGATTCTAGGGATTCCTTTCCATAGCTGTAATACGGGCAATCTTTGGACCACTGAGCTTAAAAGGCAATGGCCCAAGCTATTGAACACCATAAAGCGCATATCCAATAAATTTGGTGGCGCACGACAATCAGCCTGCACCGCAATCATCAGATCCATTGCGATCAGCAAAATTACTTACGGGGGCACGGTTATATCTTTATCAAGAAGAGCCGAGAAGACATTGCTGGTGCTTCACCGACATATTATGAGGACTATCACAGGCCTCCCGAGATTCACGAACACGCTTAAACTGGAAGAGTTAACGCCCATGCCGCCCATCGAAGATATCCTGAGCAATGCTCAGACATCGTTGCATAATCGTTTGCACCTCACATTACAAGGACGGGACACCCTGCTTTGGGACACCAGACGAATTCGCACACATCCATGTCACACCGTTGACGAAGATAACTTCCTTGCTTTCCCTCGCCTCTGCCCCTCCAAGACATCCGCTCCACTAGCGAGTGGGGCCTCTGCAGCCAGACAGCGACTTTCTCGCCAGCACAGTCAATGCAGCAATGATGCGATATTTACTGACGCCGCGCATGATGGCGAACACCTAGCCCTGGCATGGTACAAACCTTCGACAGGTGAAGCTCAGCGCTACGTCTGCACATTGGACCATGCAACTCCTACACATGCAGAACTTTTGGCCATTTGGACCGCCTTACAGGACAACCCGGCGCCATCAACTATCTACACTGACTCATTCGAAGCACTGAAGGAAGTTGAGAATCCTAATACTGAAGATATCACGGCTCTGCGCATCCGTCAGATTCTCCAACACAAACAGAAAAATGGTATTGACGCTAGGGTTGCCTGGACGCCGGGACACGTGGGAATCCAAGGGGGAGGTAACGAGGTGGCACACAGTCTTGCCACCTCAAACGCTGGAGTTCTACCTTATCATCTCCAACCTCTCCTGCGTGGGACTCCCGATCTCGTCGACCACCCATACGTGAATGTGACGCCGAACTCCCACTTTTACATGGCACGTCTGCGAAGCTTTCTGAGATTCCTTAATCGCGAAAGACTCAAAGACGTCACGCCTCCTCGAATCTTCAAGGACCTCGCCCTCAGTCGCTCTCAAGAAATATTTATAAACAAAGTGTTAGCAAACACAGCCACTACCCCTGATATAATCCATAAATGGCAGACTGTCGCAGACATGAAGAGGGGCATCGACACATCTGCCCCCTGCGTATGCACCTTTTGCCACTGTTTCTGCACAGCAAACATCGACCACCTCGTTCTCCACTGCCCTGCTTTTCGCCCTCATCGAAAAAACAGCGATATATTTTTACACACAGATCTGAATGCTCTACAAAAGGATATACTTGAACACCCTGATCGTCTCGTAACACTGGCCTACTTTGGAGTTTCCAGCGGCCATGGCGCGCATGATTTAGTGTTTGCCTACCCCCTCCCCACTACCCTCTCTCCCCACCAGTGACCTTCGGTCCTCCCTTCCTTAATAAATGAATTTCATCATATATATATATATATATATATATATATATATATATATATATATATATATATATGGGTTGCCGGTGAACGCTTCTCCAACGCGAGCAGTCGGTATCTCTCAATCGAGAAACTCGCTAGGAGACGCTGCCTGCGCCAACGTTGTCTCTCGCGGGTGAGGGCGCGTTCTTCTTTGCGAGCTGGTACAGCGTTCCTCTAAGAAAGAGCGTTTCCATAGCCAACGCGCGCCTTTCGCTTTCTCTCTGTCTCTCTCTCTCTCTCACAAGACAGCAGAGGCACGCGCCGGAGAGAGAGAGAGAGAGAGAGAGAGAGGCACGCGCCGGGAGCACGCGCCGAGGGCGAGCGCGTGCCTCCCGGCACGCGAGTTACGCCTGACGCCTGACGCTTGACAAGGTTAGACTAAGAGGAGCTTCGCCCCTTAAAAAAATTGGCCGCGTATATGGCGTGCTTCGCTGCAAATGTCGTCGAAAGACCATGGTCTTCTGCCGGCCGTACTATGCTGCGTGAGATATGGACGCCATCTGGCAGCGCCGTCGCGAAGCATGAGCTTGTGCAGAATCACAGAATCATTGTGCAGGCACCATAGAAAGGAGCGTTCTAGAATACCAGGTAGCAGTCCAGGGCCCGTAAGTGCGTTTCAGAATGCGGCTCTCACAGGAAAGGCAACCGACAGGGAGCTTTGTTTTAGGGGCGAAGCTCCTTAGGGTCGAGGAGGGAGGAGGATGATAATGATGACTGTGATTTGGTTATCGAAAGGACGCTAATTTCTGCAGCCTATGTAGGGAGCACGGCTAAGCGTCCGTGGGGGTGGGGGAAAGGGAGCGAAAGAGATAGGAACGAGAGAAAAGCCGTAGTGGAAGGCTCCGGAAATTTTGACCACCTGGTGTTCTTTAACGTGCACTGACATCGCACAGTACACGGCCTGTGGCATTTTCGCCTCCATCGAAAATGCGACCGCCGCGGCCGGGACCCAACCCGCGTTTTTAAAGACGATAGTCTTTCTTGGGATACTTCAACGCAGAAATATTGGTCTGTCTGTCTGTCTGTCTGTCTGTCTGTCTGTCTGTCGGTCTGTGTGTGTGTGTGTGTCTGTCCTGCTTTTCTGGCGAAATGGCGAAAGTTTAACCCCTTCCTCAACGACCACCCATCTTGATCTGGTTTCTGCGCATAGCAAATATTACGCATATCTTAGGCGCAACATCAATACATAAGTATTAGATGGTGTGTTCCTTTAGTATAAAATACATAGATGCGTAATTCTAAAGACACTAGTGCTTGTTAGGATGGGCTAAAAATGCTACGCTATGCACGAAAAAGCGGACGTTTCCTACGCTTCGGTAAAACGACATGGTGCTGCCACCTACCAGTAGCTCAGCGTACTACGCAAGATTCTTGCGTTTCCCGATATCATGGCCAGATGGCGTCCATATCTCACGCAGCGCTGCCTCCATTTCATCAATGCCAGCCACATGCGGCCGATTCAACATAGACGGGGCGCTGTCTGAGGCAAGGCAAAACATAAATGGCCGTTTGATGATATAGAACACACTCTGCAAGACATGCCCAGACAACGCAGGGAAAAGACCGACGAACAGATTGTAGCGGAGAAGCGCCGGCGTGCCGATGCCCGTCGTCCCAAGCGTGCCCAGGAAACGTCAGAGCAACGAGCCCAGCGGCTAGCGAAATATCGTGAATCGAGGCGCGCCCGGAGGCAACAGGAAACAGACGAGGTGCGCGATGCGCGAATTGTCACTGACCGAGAGGCTAAGCGAGCGTACCCGGCGGCTAACAGACGCCCGAAGCTCGTGCCGAACCGCAGATGAACGGGGACTCATGTAGTACGGCCGGTAGAAGACTATCGTCTTTCGACGACATTTGCAGCGAAGCACGGAGATACGCGGCCATTTTTTTTTTTTTTTTTTTTGTGGCAGCCGAGTACCGTAACCACTACACCACCGCGGCGGATCGCAATCATGAGTGCAGTGAGGCGGTCTGTGTGTGCATGCCAGATGCCCGTGTACTGCGCGTTGTCAGTACACGTTAAATAAACCCAGGTGGTCTAAATTTCCGGATCCTTCCACTACGGCTTTCCTCTCCTTTCTATCTCTTTCACTCCTTCTCCCCCACCCTTATGGACGCTTGGCAGTGCTCCCTACATCGGCTACAGAAAGTAGCGTCCTTTCCTACCCGAACCACAATAATAATCATCATCATGTGTGGGCCGATCCTGGAGGCAGTGCGCCAAGACTGTCATCTGCTGTCGTGAGAGGGAGATGATGATCATTGTTCGGTTAGGAAAAGACGCTAATTTCTGCAGCCCATGGAGGGCGCACGGCTAGAGTGTACTAGAAAAACCTTTTTCTAGTACACTCTAGCACGGCTAAGAGTCCGTGGGGGTGAAGGAAACGGAGTGAAAGAGATAGAGAGGAAATGCCGTTGTTACAGGGCCGTGTTCAAGCTCCCCGGCGCGAAGTCGGCGAAGGGAACGACGGCAGTTTCGGTCTTTCCGTACGCAAGCAGACACAGCGAAAGGATCGGAGTCGGGGTTTGCAAAACAAAACAACAAAATTTAATCTATAGTGATAGGGTAGCGCAAGGAATACAAAGTAAACTACACTTCACTCAACTAACAATTATGTACTTAACAACGATGAAGGAGCATGACAAAATATTAGCACGCGAAAATGACAAATTATTAGGACAAACAACTAACAAACAGTAACTAAGGCAATGTCAACAATACAGGAGTCTAATCCACAACAGTTAAAGTTCAAGAAGAAAGTTCTGCGGTATAAACAGATGGTATACGTGTTGATGACCGGCAGCGCTGAAGGGGTCCACGACGGTCTGGTGCGGCACAGCGTTGAGGTCGTCGGAGTTGCAGCGCTGATGTTTCCGGGGAGCTAGTCCTTGATGGCACACTCGAGCAGTTTGAACTAACTGGAGCCGAAGTCCCGATGCCTACGTTGCACACGGTAAGCGCGCATCTCAACTAGGCGAAGCGGCTAAGGTTAGGTGGCCAGCCGGTACAGAGCCACGCTAACAACTTCTAGAGCGATACGATGATCGGCTTCTATGACATGTCAGCTAAGCGACTAGAACCCCGCGTTCCTCAATACTCCTCGCTTAAATACGCGCATGTTTTCCCTGATTCGCTGTCTTCAGAATCGGGGCGTGTTTGTGAGATAATTGCTCCGTAACTTCATTTCTTGCTCCGCCCAAAATATTTCTCTCGCAATTAATGCACTGGAGAGAGCGATGGCCAAACCCTTTCTCGTGGTCGCCGAGCTGGCATCTTCATTCAACTCGCCTGATTGACAGGTCATTAGTGTCCGAGTGGCGGGGGGGGGGCCTTCTTCGCCGGTTACAACAAAGAGGTGAATCAATGGTCCATCTCGGAGGCGAGGGGCCACCGACCACACAATAGCGCACTGCTCGCACGTGGCCGGTGCCCGCGAAACGGCGTCCCGCTGTCCTGCCCTGCATTGTTGGTCCGAAGCACTGCGTTCGGGGTTTTTCAAGAATCGCGCTGGGCGGTCCGTGGGAAAGCCAAAAGTTCAAGCTTCCCAGCTCAGGAGGCCATCTCCTCCTTGTTTTCTCGGAAGAGATTCGAGAGCTTTTAACGTATTTGGAGCGGTCCAAGCGCCTCTAAAGTTGCACGTGCGGGCGTGCCGTAGACCTACAGCTATATTCCACCACGAGGCAATAGAGAGTTTTAGCAGTGCTGGTTACCGTACGGTAATACCGTACCGTCGTGGTCCGCACGCAGAAAATTGAGCTTGTGAGAACCTTACCAGCAAGTTTTATCATCTGATGACGTTACGGTACTCCCCTAGCAACTAGTGCAGGTGTTTCCGACTAAAATAGCGACGCGCCGACCACGACCGTACGGCATTACCGTACTTACCGTACGGCATTACCGTACTTACCGTACGGCATTACCGTACGGTAACCAGCACTGCTAAATCTCTCTAATGTCATTCCGTGACATCCGTAGTGGAGGGCTCCGGAAATTTAGACCACCTGGGGTTCTTTAACGTGCACTGACAACACACAGTACACCGGCCTCTGGCATTTTCGCCTCCATCGAAAATGCGACCGCCGCAGACACCGCGCTTTTTTTGGGTGCCAGCCGAGTACCTTAACCTCTACACCACCGCGGCGGACCATCGAAGAAAGAGAGTTTCCACAGTCAACGCGCGCCGTTTGCTCTCTCTCAAAACAGCAGATGAGAGTCTTGGTGCACTGCCTCCGGGATCGGCCCGCTCATGCACACACACCGCCTGACTGCGCCATGACTGTCGCTTTCGAAGAGAGAGAGATCGCGCCCCGGGAGGCACGCGCCGAGAGCGAGCGCGAGCGTGGCTACGACACACAGCGGGAGACAAACCCTAAGGAGCTTCGTCCCTAAAGAAATTGCGAAGCTTGCACTAGTGGCGCAAGGCTAGCGAAGCAGCGAAATTGAAGGACAGTTCGCTGGTCCGGGTTTTTAGGGGCGAAGCTCCTTAGGGTGTGGGTCGTTCCCTCCTCTGTAGTACATACTACATACATACATAGTCCTACATACTACTACTACTACTGTAGTAGTTTGTATGTAGCCACCTCGCGCTCGCCCTCGGCGCGTGCCTCCCAACGCGCGAGCTCTTTCACTCTTCCATCTGCTGTCTTGTGAGAGAGAGAGAGAGCTAAAGGCGCGCGTTGACTATGGAAACGCTCTTTCTTCGATGAACGCTGTACCAGCTCGAAAAGAAGGAGAACGCGCCCACACCCGCGAGAGACAACGTTGGCGCAGGCAGCGTCTTCTAGCGAGTTTCTTGATTGAAAAATACCGACTGCTCGCGCTGGGGAACCGTTCACCGGCCACCCATTGACTTGCAATGAAGTGCCGGTGGGAGATTTCACTTGTCCGTAGTTGAACCATAAGGATTCGTAGCGTGCGCGTTAGCTAAGTTAATCCGGAACTCGGCACGATCTACGATGAAC
>JABSTT010006207.1:0-14510 GCA_013339685.2 Hyalomma asiaticum | reverse complement strand
TTGGCGGACCAGCTAGCTGCATCCGCCCACGAACACCGTCCAAATACCACAGCTATCCCTGCACTAGACCTCAAGCCCCTCCTTATAAGTAAGCTCAGGGCCTTTTGGCAGAGCACATGGGATACGCGCACAAAAAATAAACTGCACGTTATCAAGCCTATCTTGGTTATTGGCCGCCAGTGTCGAAGTCGCGTCACAAAGAAGTTGCACTCACCAGGCTGAGAATAGGACACACTTATAGCACGCATGGCCACCTTATATCTGGCGGTGACCCACCTATGTGTGAGAAGTGTGGTGAACCACTCACTGTGCTACATGTTCTAATTGAGTGCAAGGAACTAGACACTCTTAGAAGGAAACACTTCCCATTATACCACCGACACCAAATACCACTCCATCCATCGATGTTCGTCGGTAGGGAACCGGTTTTTAATTATCAGTCCACTATTCGCGTTTTTAAAAGATGTACACGGACTTCAAGTAACCTACCCAGGAAAACCGTAGCACGACCTCTGAACAGAGGTTGCGGCTGCGGTAGCGACGACTGAGGAAGCACTTACCTCGCGGCCCTTGGGCTCAAGGGCCTTTGCCGAGGCATTCGTGCTTACATCATATTCCCATACTTTTATTATCACGACCAGTTGCCATTGTATTCTATGGACATATTTCACGTCACTTTCATGATTTTAATACTTATATATTTTACCTCCCTTTACCGCGTGGAATTTTAGGTCCCTATACAGCCACTTAACATAACCATTGCTCACATCTGTTATCATGTCCTGGCGCTCTTTGGCCACCACATGGCCCTTGCGCCAATAAACATCATATACTACTACTACTACTACTACTAAATCAGATAAAGAACAAACGATTGGACAAAGCAATAGTATATACGGACTCCCTAAGTGTGGGGAAGGCCTTAGCAAGAGTCCAACGACATAAGAACCCTGTGGTCAGTGAACTTCACTCCGTCCTCAGCGCTATGTATGCATCAAACCAACATGTCACTCTTTGTTGGGTGCCGGGACACAGGGGAATTGAAGGCAATGTACTCGCCGATGAACTTGCGACCTCACTGGGGACGAAGGACGGTAACAGTTCTTCAGCAGTATCACTCACAGACCTGAAACCTTTCATCCGTAGGAAAATCAGGGCATATTGGCAGCACTCTTGGGACCAGGAAAGATCAAATAAACTTCACTTAATCAAACCGCGCTTAGGGCACTGGCGCCGATGCCGGGTGATTGGACCTTTAAGGCCCGCCGGAAGAGGCAACACACCCCTTTGGCCCCGGCTTCACGTAGACGGCACCTCCGGCCTGACCCGACCGGGGGAAATCGGCAGTCGCCTTTTCCTGTCTCTTTCTCCACATCTTCGTCTTTTTCTCCTACTTTACATCTGTCCTGTCTTCTCCTCTCTCTGTTTACTTCCAAACTTCCTGGCGGCGAGGGTTAACCCTGTGTAGTTGGCCAACCTTGGGTAGTTATATTCGGTTATAGCGGCGATGCATGGCTGACGTCTCCAAGTGTTTACTATTAAACCTTGTAGCGTCCCCTTGTTGGGCTCGGTGGTGGGTGGCCACCATCGCCGCCGAACTTTACACAATCTGCATGGCTAACTTTTTCCCCCCCCCTCCCTGATCGCCGCCCGAAAAGGTGGCGCACCGAAGAACCGTTCCTATTCTCAAAACCAAAGGAGTCCTTCCCCAAGTTTCATGTCGTGCATAGTCAGAAAGACAATAAAACAGTCCGAGCAATCTCACCTTTTCTTGTCTCGAAAACACTCACCGAAGCAATCGGCCCAGGATATCATGTAACCAAGTTGGGAAGCGGCGACCTCCTTTTGGAGGTTCGCGACAAGCTCCAATACGAGAACTTATCTAAACTGGTAGCGTTTGGGGATGTCCCAGTTTCCGTAGGCCCACACAGATCCATGAACACAGTCCGCGGTGTCGTCTCCGATGACGACCTTCTGGAATTATCAGAGAGTGAATTATTGGAAGGCTGGCAAGACCAGAATGTAGTGAAGGTCCAAAGAATAGTGATACGCCGAGACAACAAAGAAACACCAACGAAACATATAATTATCACCTTTGGTACCAGTGACTTACCCGATTCCATTGAAACCGGCTACTGCAAGCTCCATGTGAGGCCTTACATACCAAATCCACGTAGGTGTTTCAAATGTCAGCGCTTTGGACATGGGTCGCAAAGCTGCAGAGGGCGCGCTACTTGCGCAAAATGTAGCTCCAAAGAACACTCATCGGAAAATTGTACTGCTGCAGCCCGCTGTGCCAATTGCGAAGGAGACCATCCCGCCTACTCGCGATCGTGCCCATCCTGGAAAAAGGAAAAACAAATCCTTGAGCTTAAAGTAAAATTCAATCTGTCTTTTCAAGAGGCGCGCCAGCGCTTCTCCCTCCACAACCAGAACACTCCTTCCTTTGCAGATGTGACGCGCCAGGGCGCCGCGCCACATATTTCCGCGCCCGCGAGTGTCACACGCAGTGTGACCGCGGTCGCGCCATCTGCGCCCAAGGCTGGAGTAGCCTGTGCTGCTCCGCCTCCTGCCAAACAGGTTCAGCAGACTTCAGAGTCTGCCGGACCCCGGACCACTGCACCCGCAGTTAGGTCCGAAACTGCTGTGAACGTGCCTGCTCATCAGGCACCATCCCCCACCTCGCAAGAGGTGATGGATACAAGTCCCACTCCTCCGGCGCCTCAGACGCCGAAGGATAGGCGCAACTCTTTGGAGCGCGCCCAAAAAGAAAAACGTCGAATTACGGGGCCCCCAAAAGGCCCTGTAACCTAAGGTAACAATTTTTGTACACACAGCACCACACAACTTTAAAATGACCCATATAATACTGTGGAACGTCAGAGGACTGCTGAGAAACCTCCACGATATCCAAGAACTCTTACACAAACATACACCAAAAGTGCTGTGTGTGCAAGAAACACACTTAAAATCGAAACACACAAACTTTCTACGCAATTACATTATTTTTCGAAAGGACCGAGTTGATGCGGTCGCATCATCCGGTGGTGTTGCCATAATAGTTAATCAAGGAACAGCTTGTAAACATTTACCCCTTCAGACATTCCTGGAGGCAGTAGCTGTCCGAGCTGTCATCTTCAACAAACTGGTAACAATTTGCAGCATTTACATACCTCCACACCATCAACTGAACAAACACGAATTTCAATCACTAATCGATGACCTTCCAGAACCGTATCTCGTCCTAGGGGACTTTAATGCACATAGTGGCCTATGGGGTGACTCTCGCTGTGATGCGCGAGGCCGCCTTATTGAACAGTTCCTTTTCTCTTCTGGTGCGTGTCTCCTAAATCGGAAAGAGCCAACATACTATAGCCTGGCTAATAATACCTACTCATCGATAGACCTCAGCATTGTCTCTCCATCGCTCCTACCAATACTTGCATGGAAAGTCATAAATAATCCTTATGGGAGTGACCATTTTCCTTTAATTTTGAGCACAATAACATCATCTGAATATCCTGCACACGTTCCCAAATGGCTGATAGAAAAGGCCGATTGGGACCAGTTTTATAAGATTGCTAGCTTGAGTTGGACTGACATATGCGGTTCTAGCATAGATGCATCTGTAGAGTACTTTACTGCTTTTCTTATTGAAGCTGCAGCTAAGTGCATTCCGCAAACATCTGGACTGCCCAGAAAACGGCGCGTTCCCTGGTGGAACAGTGAGTGTCTCAATGCGCGAAAACAACAAAACAAAGCATGGAGGCGTCTTCGAGACTCACCGACCACCGAGAACCTTGTCAATTTTAGAAACATCAAGTCTCAAGGTAGGAGAACGCGTCGATAGGCCAGAAGGGAGAGCTGGCAGAAGTTTCTATCTGGCATCAACTCGTATACACAGGAGGCAAGAGTCTGGAGCATGGTCAGTAGGGTAGTAGGACGAGAAGGACATCCTCTTCCTCTAGTAAACACACAAGGCAACGGTTTGGAAGACCAAGCGAACTCCCTCGGTGTCCACTTCGAACAGGTCTCCAGCTCATCCCAGTACAGTCCAGCGTTCCAACGTTACAAAGCAAGAATAGAAAAACAAAAAATAGAACGCAAAGTCGCAAGCAATGACGCATACAATGAACCTTTCATCTTAGCAGAGCTACAAAGATCGCTAAACTGCTGTAACAAAACCGCCCCAGGCTCCGACCGAATAGTATACGAAATGCTGAAACGTCTGCCCCCTGAAACCCAAAAAACCCTCCTCTCCTTGTATAATGCCGTTTGGTTCTCTGGTGAGATTCCCTCCGCCTGGAAAGAAGCCATCGTTATTCCGATCCTTAAACAGGGTAAGGACCCATCTTCAGCATCAAGTTACAGGCCCATAGCATTGACGAGTTGCCTTTGCAAGGTCTTTGAGAAAATGATAAACAGGCGACTGATGCACTTCCTTGAAACAAATAGCCTACTTGACCCATACCAGTGCGGGTTTCGAGAGGCTAAATCCACTACTGACCACCTTGTCCGTATCGAGGCACAAATTCGTGATGCTTTCATTCATAAACAATTTTTTCTTTCTGTGTTCCTCGATATGGAGAAGGCCTATGACACAACGTGGCGCTTTGGCATACTCCGAGACCTGTCACACTTAGGTGTGCAGGGCAGAATGTTCGCAATAATTGAAAGCTACCTGTCCAATCGGACATTCCGTGTTCGAGTAGGCACTGTGTTGTCCCGCACATTTGTCCAAGAAACAGGAGTGCCGCAAGGAGGTGTATTGAGTTGTACACTTTTTATAGTTAAAATGAACTCCTTGCGCCTCGCTATCCCACGAAATATGTTTTACTGCACATATGTTGACGATGTACAGGTCGGTTTTAAGTCGTGTAACCTCTCAACGTGTGAACGTCAGGTTCAATTAGGTTTGAACAAGATCTCGCATTGGGCAGATGAGAATGGTTTTAAACTGAACGCGCAAAAGAGGACCTGCATCTTGTTCTGCCGGAAGAGGGGCGTGCATCTCGATCCCTAGATTGACCTGCATGGTCAACGTCTGTCTGTAAAGTCTGAGCATAAGTTTCTGGGCCTAATATTGGACGCAAAACTAACCTTCATACCATATATAAAGTATTTAAAGAACAGGTGCTGAAAGACAATGAATATTCTGAAAGTGTTGTCACGCACTACGTGGGGTAGTGACAGGAAATGCCTGATGGATTTGTATAGAAGCCTCGTACGCACGCGCCTAGATTACGGTGCCATAACCTATCAGTCTGCGACACCATCAGCCTTAAAGATGCTCGACTCTGTCCACCATCTAGGCATTCGCCTTTCTACGGGTGCCTTTCGAACTAGCCCCGTAGAAAGCATGTACGTAGAATCAAATGAATGGTCGCTCCATCTGCAGAGATGTTACATGTCCTTTACATACTATCACAAGGTTAACGCAGACGAGGAACACAATTAATGATTTGTCCAATGCTGCCTTGTTCAACAATCGTCCTTCGCTGAGACAGCCCTACTCACTCCGTGTGAGGAGCCTCGCTGAGGAAACAGGCGTGCCACTTCTAGAACACCGTTTGATGGCTCCCGCAGCATATCCGCCGCCATGGCAGTGGCAGGTTATTGACTGCGACGTATCCTTCGTGGAAGTTACTAAACACGCACCTACTGCACACATCCGCACACACTTCCTCGAACTTCAACATAAATACACTGTCATAGACAACTCACGGGGAGCAGCCGAAGCGAAACAGCACGCTTGATACCGTGGAAAAACACTGCACTTTATTTCGTACGCACTCGTCTTTTATAGCAACCTAGTGATGACGCAACAAGCCGCATATGCAATCTGTTAGTGATACAATATCAACACATCAGCGCGTGTTCCGGTGGCTATTATGTTACACTCCTCCCCACCAAAAACAACGATAGTTTAGCGGCCTTCGTGGTCAGAAACGCACAACTGGTCTTTTTGTCCTCGTGCTTCTTCGCAGCATTGGGGTAGTAGGCACAACCAGATCGCGTGTTTCTGTTGTTCCACTTTCGCTGCATGTTTCAAGACATGGCTCAGCAACGGGATTCGGTTGTTCCGACTCACACTTGCTGGGTAGCGGAACTGGTTGCACAGCTGGTTGCACACCCGGTTGCACACCCGCCCGTTCCGACACACACTCCGTGGTTGACGAAGCTTGTTGCACAGGCGGTAACCCTTGCGGCAGTGAAGAAGTCTGTCGCGCAGGCGGCAGTCCAGGAGGCGCACTAAATGGGGCGAAGTTCGGCCGCAGGTGTTCTTGATGACGCCGCCAACACCTACCGTCTGACAAAACGACATCAGCGATGTGATCGGTGGCTCTGTCAGTCACTCTTGCGGGCATCCAGGTTGGCCCCGAACGGAAATTCCGTGCGTAGATGTAGTCTCCGGGTCTTGCGGGCGGCGTGGTTCGAGCTCCCCCATCATGGACAATCTTCTGCTTGAGCTGCTTCAGCAAGACATTGGCTCTCATGTCTGGGTGCAACAACGTTAGAGCAGTCTTTAACTTACGGCCCATAATCAGCTCCGCTGGTGAGCACCCGGTAGTTTCGTGGGGAGTAATCCTGTAATTGAAAAGAATACGAGCAAGTTGGCATTTAAAACTCCCTTCAGTCGATTTCTTTAGCTTTGACTTGATGCACTGGACTGCCCGTTCTGCAGCCCCGTTTGACGCTGGATGGTACGGAGGTGTCAGTACTTGTTTGATGCCATTTCGATGCAGGAAGCTTCTGAATTCCTCACTCACGAATGCTGGTCCGTTGTCCGACACCACCAGATCTGGCAATCCGTGAGTGGCAAACATAACCCTCAGGCATGAGATAGTTGCCTCTGCCGATGGTGTAGATATAGGCACAGCCTCTATCCACTTTGAAAATGCATCGATAACGATCAGTAAGTAGCGGTTCTTCAAAGGTCCAGCGAAGTCAATATGAAGGCGAGACCACGGTCTGTCCGGAAACGGCCATGGCATCATCGCTACTGGGCGCGCAACCCTCTGGTGTTCTTGGCAGACCTGACACTGGCGAACTGCAGCAGTAATGTCCTCATCCAACGAGGACCACCAGACGTGACTCCTGGCAATCGCCTTCATCTTGGTCATTCCAGGGTGCCCCTCATGAAGGAGTCGCAACACCTCTTGCTGCAATGCACTTGGGATGATCACCCGAGATCCGAGAAGTATACAGTCTTCTTGCACGCTCATCTGAAGTTTCGATCTGCGTAAACCCTGAACTCGGGGTCACGCAGCTCAGCTCCAGACCATAAGGCATCTCGGAGCTTCGCTAAGGTTGAGTCCTTGGACGTAGCTTCCGCGACTACAGTCGACCGCAGTACCCGAGGATAAGCAGCCTCCAGCATGAAAACTTCCGCTGGCCTCTCCACAGGTTGAGCGTACACTGGTAGTGGTAGGCGACTCAAGCCATCCGCGTTGGCAATGCTTGCTCCCGGCCGGTACATGAGCTTGTAGTTATATGCTCCAAGCATCAGCGCCCAACGCATGATACGGGGTGAACACATCTCAGGCACGCGCTTGTCCGGAGCGAGCAAGCCCAGTAATGGTTTATGGTCCGTAATAGCCTCGAACTCGCGTCCCCAGAGGTATTGTCGGAACTTGGTTACGCCAAACATGAGCGCAAGAGCCTCCTTGTCGAGATGACTGTAATTCCGTTCTGCTGGCGCGAGACTTCTTGATGCAAATGCGATTGGTCGTTCAGCCCCCGAGTCTTCCCTATGGGCCAGAACGGCGCCAACGCCGTACGGTGACGCGTCGCATACGAGAACCACGGGTTTCTTGGGGTCATAATGCGCCAGCACTGCTGCTGAAACAAGTAGCTCCTTGCTCCTTTGGAAAGCACGTTCGTGATCCTCACGCCACTCCCAAGGCACCTTGGCCACAAGCAGCTCGTTCAAAGGATGCAACACACTAGACAGCCCCGGTAGAAACCTGCGGTAGAAGTTGACTAGGCCTAGGTAACTCTGTAATGCCTTGACATCTTTGGGTCTAGGGGCCTTCAGCACAGCCTCCACCTTTTCAGGGTTGGGTTGAAACCCCGCAGCCGTGACGACGTGACCCAGGTATTGAACTTGCCGTTCCAGGAAGGTACACTTATCAAGCTTCAATTTAAGCCCAGCTTGCTTCAGTCGGCTTAGGACTAGGCCCAGGTTTGTTAGATGGTCCTGGTCGTCACGTCCAGTCACAAGAACGTCGTCGAAGTACACCACAACGTGTCTGAGCCCTCGTAGCAGGTTTTCCATCTCCCGCTGGAAAATTGAAGGAGCAGATGTGACGCCAAAAGGCAAACGCGTGTATTGGTACAGTCCTTTTGGTGTGTTGATTGTCACCAGCTTGCGGGATGCCTCGTCCAGTTGAACTTGCAAATACGCATCCTTCAAGTCCAGCTTGCTGAACTTCTCGCCACCGCTAAGACGGCTAAACAGGTCTTCAACGCGTGGTATAGGGTACTTTTCAGGCACTGTCACGGGATTAATAGTGACCTTGAAGTCGCCACATATCCGAATCTGGCCACTTCGCTTCAAGACAGGCACGACAGGAGCAGCCCATTCCGAAGTCTTAACCGGACGCAGCACTCCAACTCGCTCCATGCGCATCAGTTCCTCGTTGACGCGGTCGATCATTGCGAACGGAACAGGACGAGCCTTGAAGAACCTCGGCTTCACGTTGTCTTCGATTGTTATTTTCGCGGACACTCCCTTGAATGTTCCCAAGGCGTCGTCGAAAACACTCGCATACTCAGCGACGAGTTCCTCAACCGACGTGATAGCCTTAACGTCCATCACATTGCGCAGTTCAATTCCGAGGCCTTTCATCCAGCCACGTCCCATCAGGGACGGGCAGTGTCCTGGGACGACGTACAACACGTCCCGGCACTCATGGTTTCCTAGTCGTACAGTGGCAGGCAGGCTGCCTTGCACCGGGGACAGCTCACCGGTGTAACCTTTCAGCATGACGCTTGACGTTTCCAGACGACATGATGGAAATGTGCGGCGAAAGGTCTGTTCCGACACGACAGAGACACTTGCTCCCGTGTCGAGTTCCATAATGAGTGAAGTTCCATTCACGCACACCTCAACCCGGTACGGGCTACCGTCGGGAGCTGGTGCGCGCACTTGCCACATTTCGTAGACTTGCGGTGCCGCTGTCTCAGAGCGGCTCTCTTCGTCGTCTACGGTATGGATTGACTGATGCTTTCGCGACAAAAACGCCGAACCGCTTGCTCTCGTAACTGTAACTTCCTTGCCCTTGCATACTCGCGCCAGGTGCCCCTTGCTTCGACACTTATGACAGACGCTACTTGCATGTCGACACTGCGTCGCCAGATGCTCGCCTCCGCAGCGGAAACATGAAACAGGTTTATGCTTCTGCTTTCCTGTATCACGTGACACGGCATTCGTCGGCGCAACAGTCATTGGCATGGCCGTTGACAGCGCGCGAGAATCTTTGTTCGCCGCTTCCATCGCGATAACTGTCTTTTTTGCGGTATCAAGGGTCAAATCCGGTGACTCCAACAGTCGTCGCTGCATTGCCTCGTCGTTGATCCCTGCCACAATGCGGTCACGAATCATTCTGTCTCGGAACGTGCCGAAAGCACAACCATCAGCAAGTTTGTTCAGGCTAGCAAAAAAATCCCCAGCCGTTTCACCAGAATGACGTATTCTTGAATTAAACTTGAACGTTGCAACCACTTCCGATGGTTTCGGCGAAAAATGCTTCTTCAGTTCGTCAAGAATCGTTGACAGGCTTGTTTCTGACGGCTTCGACGGTGACAGCAGGTTCCGCAGTAATGAATACGTGGCAGGTCCCAAACAGGTGAGAAGTACTGCTCGCTTTTTTTCATCTTCGACGTCGTTGGCTATGAAAAATTGTTCTACCCGCTCTTGATACTCATCCCAGCTGGTTGTTCCCACGTCGAACGGCTCAAGCTTGCCGACTCCAGGCATTCTCAACTGATATACGGTAGAGAACACCGCCTAAACATGGGACTTTCCCGGCAGCACAGTAGATCACACTTTCATCCTCGTCGCCACTGTCATAGCCAACTCACGGGGAGCAGCCGAAGCGAAACAGCACGCTTGATACCGTGGAAAAACACTGCACTTTATTTCGTACGCACTCGTCTTTTATAGCAACCTAGTGATGACGCAACAAGCCGCATATGCAATCTGTTAGTGATACAATATCAACACATCAGCGCGTGTTCCGGTGGCTATTATGTTACATACACTTGCCCAGAATTTTTTACAGATGCGTCAAAGTGTCATACTGGTGTGTCCTATGCAGCTGTTGGCCCATCTTTTTCAAAATCCGGTATTCTGCACCCGCAAACAAGCATCTTCACCGCAGAAGCCCATGCGATATCTGTAGCCGTCAAGCATATCAATGAATTAGAACTGCAACGCGCGGTTGTATACACAGATTCACTGAGCGTCGTTACAGCTTTGAAAACTCTGAAAAAACATAAAAATGCTGTCCTTGTATCACTTTACTCTCTTTTATGCACGATCTACGCCTTAAAACGACAGGTTGTGGTGTGCTGGGTGCCAGGGCACCGCGAGATCGCTGGAAATGTGGTGGCGGACCAGCTGGCCGGGTCTGCGCACGACCACGCACCCGCCAATACATCCATGGCCGTCCCTGCACTTGACATGAAACCTTTCCTACGACGGGAGCTCAGGGCGTGCTGGCAGCGCCTATGGGATAGGCAAACGGATAACAAATTGCACGTTATCAAACCGAGACTTGAAAACTGGCCAACAGTATCCCGATCACGCTACACACAAGTCACACTTACCAGGCTACAAATAGGACACACTCACTCAACACATTCACACCTTTTGTCTGGTGGTGATCCGCCATTATGTGAGAGATGTGGAGAACCACTTGCGGTTCTCCACATCCTCGTCCAGTGCAATGAGTTAGATGCTCTAAGAAAAAAGCACTTTTTACTACCCTACCGACAGCAGCTCCCACTACACCCTGTGATGCTCATCGGTAGGGATCCGCTTTTTAAACTTCAATCACTGTTCACGTTTTTAAATGATGTACAGAGTTTTCACACCATATTCCGAGGTGATCCGTAGCACGACCTCTGTACCGAGGTCGCGGCTGCGGTGACTACATCCCCGCCATGTTTTCCTATCACGACCTTTCGCCATCCACTTTAGCTGCACATATTCCACGTCACTGTCATGATTTTAATAACTGTATCTTTTTACCCGCGTTAGCGCGAGGAATTTTAAGGCCCCTATACAGCCACGCACCATATCATTGTTCACATCTCTTGTCTTCTGAAATGGCGCTCTTTGGCCATCAATTGGCCCTTGCGCCATAAAACAGCACACATCATCATCATCATAGGGCACTGGCCATCATCCTCAAAGTCGCGGAGACGGGAAGTCGCCATTTGTCGCTTGCGGATAGGCCATACATTTGCCACTCACAATTACTTGTTGAATGGGGAGGATCCTCCGATCTGTGAGAAGTGTGGCGATAGGCTTACCGTCCTCCACGTTCTCGTGGAGTGTCGGCAAGCGGAACCTGAAAGAAAAAAGTATTTTCCGCTTCTTTACACACGAAACATCCCCATTCACCCAGCAATGCTTTTAGGAAATGAACCGCTTTTTAACATAGATAGGGTTTTAGATTTTATTAACACAATGAAACTACAGGCCATACGCCCTAACAATGCGTAACACGGCCTCTCGAGAGAGGCCGCTGTTGCGATTGCAATGGGAAAAGCACACGCTTCCGGGCCCTTAATCGCAAGGTCTTGCTGAGGCAGTAGTGCCTTGTACCGATTTTATATCTTAGTGTACGCTTTTATGGTACATCATATATATATTTCACTTCTCTGCCATTTCCATTATTTTAATATTCATATGTATTTTAGGCACCTATAGTGCACATGATTTTAGGCCCGTATACAGCCACCTATCACAAACCGCTGTCACTCATCTCAGCATAGAACTGTATTTGTAAAACCTTGTACTGGCGCTCTTTGGCCACAATTGGCCCTTGCGCCATAAAGCATCAAACATCATCAACTGAGCTGTACGTTGGTGCACTCGCTAAGGAAAAAAAGAACAACAAAACACACACACACACACACACTTACGGTTCTAAACTGGAAGTAGCTCTTAGTGTGCGAGGAGCGCTTCGCAGTGCGTCGTCTGCTCCATTCCCCACGCCTGCGCATACCCTTTGCGCCAACGGTGCTCTTTGGGGTCACGTTTGCACCGCCGTTGCTCACACCTCCCCATTCTAGACACCCTAGTGGAGACTGGCAAGGTACAGTATACTAGAATATACGGGTAGTGGCATGGAGGAAGGAAAAAACTGAGGAGGGGCCCTACCCTATCCCAATACATTGCGAAAAGTGTGGCGGAAATGACGTCACGAATTACGGGCCAAACAAAACAGCAGACGCCACGGTGGGTGCACGTGGCGGGTGAGCAGTGTTGTGTATGGGATTCACCGTTCGCTCGTCGTGAAACGTTCTACGCGTACGCTTACACGACTGCGCGCGTGTGGGATGCCTGGAAGCAGCATGGCGAAATTCTTCGAGGAGCGCTGTTGAGCAGCAGTGCAGTAAGTTTTGATGCGTGCCGTCATCGAAAACAACCTCAAATACATCAGTGCTTGATCAATGCACGGAGAAAGAACGTTAGAACTTACCTGGAAGTGATTTGTGGGTTGTCTTGTTTCATTTAGCCCGAAGTTATGGTGGCTAGATCTAGCCACCATACCGAAGTGTCAGCTGTTGCAAAGACTGCTGGGCGTTAGGCCTGTTTTCTTTTCATTTTTTTTTTCTTTCTCGTCGCGTTCGTGGTGTCCCCATCAAGTGGCATGCGCGCGCACGTACGTGCAGCATGTGTGGCACTTGGAGATTTTTTTATAAAAAGCCGATTTCCCGATCACGTGGTTGATAAGCTGCATGGTGTGTGCATATCATATGCGCGGCACCGTATGCTGATGATTTGGTTTCCAGATTTGATGACGCAGTGGTCGAAGAGCTGCACGCTATTGCACGATTCCGTAAAGAGATGGTTTCTCGACTTGTGGGTCGGGAGTTGTCGATATCTGCCCGCCGTGTTTAGTACGCGTAGCGCTGCATGCGTGCTTTCGTTTTGTATATCTCGATCTCCTGATGGAGGGTGGATAAGCTTAACGCTATACAAGCGGTACAACACGATTTCATGAGACCTGCATGGTTCCTCTACTTTGTGCGTGTGGTATAGGCGCGGCATTTCTGGTTTATCTATTCGCTTCAACGACAGCCTGCGCGTATTCAGCCTACAATCACGTTGAAAGCGGTGTGGTTCACGCACGAATGCGCTCCTAATTCTAGCACGCACACACTACACAATACATTCACACAATGCCCACACCCGCAACAAAATTATTTCTTGCACTTTAGGGCTAGTGTGCATGGAACGTACTCAAATTTATTTATTAATTTTTATTTACAAGTACTGCTTTCTCGATATCGAGACATAGCAAGAGTGGGTACATGATTTTAGTACAAACAGCAGCAACAACAACAAAAGAAAATAATCCAAAGCACATCCACGAGTGAATGATGATGAGTGGGCGAAGCTCCGGAGGTTCATCGCATATCGTTCCGAGTTCCGGATTAATTTAGTGAACGCGCACGCTACGAATCCTTATGGTTTAACTACGCACAAGTGAAATCTCCCACCGGCACCTCATTGCAAGTCAAGATCCAGTGCCTATATACATATATATGGGTGGCCGGTGAACGGTTCTCCAGCGCGGGCAGTCGGTATTTTTCAATCAAGAAACTCGCTAGAAGACGCTGCCTGCGCCAACGTTGTCTCACGCGGGTGAGGGCGCGCTCTCCTTTGCGAGCTTGTAGAGCGTTCATCGAAGAAAGAGCGTTTCCATAGTCAACGCGCGCCTTTCGCTCTCTCTCTCTCTCTGTCTCTCTCTCTCACAAGACAGCAGATGGCAGAGTGAGAGAGCTCGCGCGCCGGGAGGCACGCACCGACGGCGAGCGCGAGCCCCCCGGCGGCGTGAAGTGGCTACATACATACTACTACTACTACTACTACTACTACTACTACTACTACTACTACAGAGGAGGGAACGACCCACACCCTAAGGAGCTTCACCCCTAAAAAAACGCTGAGACATGTTCAAACAGATCCCCGCAGGGGCGTCTGCTTGCGCAGGCGTTTGGTGTGTGGCGACAACACGGACCCGAGCCAACGGGGGGGTTTCGACCCCCTCCCACGCCTAGCCGTGCGTGGCTCAGCCGTGTCCGGGGAAAAGGGGATCCTGGGGGTTGAGCCTACGCCGGGTGAGTGGACCTTTAAGGCCCCCCGGAAGAGGCAACACACCCCTTTGGCCCCGGCTTCACGTAGACGGCAACCCCGGACTGACCCACCCGGGGGAAATCGGCAGTCGCCTTTTCCTGTCTCTCTCCTCTCACATCTTCGCCTTTTTCTC
>JABSTT010006206.1:0-13412 GCA_013339685.2 Hyalomma asiaticum | reverse complement strand
AACAGATTACCTGTTTAGAAAAAAAGAATATTCAGCTTGAAATGAAGCTTGACGAAGCCATGTCAAGAATATTGACTATAGATGTCGTCAAGCAGTCTGCTAAAAAGTGTGTTTTCTACACCGGCTTGCCTAATTATGGTGTTTTACAAAGCCTCTTTGAATACTTAAAGCCCCGTGCCATAAGGATGTCATACTGGGGTGCTACGAGAAAGGCTGATAGCAAGGTTCCTGGTCGACCAAGGGTGGGCGATCTTGAGACAGAGTTCTTTATGGTACTTCTGCGGCTAAGGACTGGCATGCCTGGAGAAGAGGTTGCTCGCAACTTCCTGACATCTACAAGCCAGGTCAGCCGTATTTTCACAACATGGGTAATTTCCTCGAGGTTGAGCTGGAAGATAGAGTGCAGATGCCAACGAGGGAAGCCATAGCACCATACCTACCAAAATCCTTTCGGGGTTTCGAAAACACTAAGTTGGTACTAGATGCGGCGGAAATTCGCATCCAGCGACCCTCATCACTGCGTGCACAGCGACAAACCTTCTCAACCTATAAGCATTATAACACATACAAGGTGCTTTTAGGGTGCACACCGGATGGGTATATCGCATATGTGTTGCGTCTTTGGGGGGGATCTGTATCAGACAAGGTCATGCTTCAGTGCAGTGGCCTTCTGGAGAGCTTGAGTGATGGAGATGCAATAATGGTCGACAAGGGATTTGCATTTCCTTATTTGCCACCAGGTATAACAGTTTACCGACCACCATTCCGTGAACAACATCAGGCCCAAATGGCTCCTGAAGCTGTGGAGCAGACACGGCCAATTGCATGTGCGAGAGTTCATGTCGAGCGTGCAATAGCAGCATTGTCGAACAGTAAAGGCTTTGCAATGATGGGTTGTTTCCCATGAAATCCTTTGTCATTAATTTCGTCATTTCATGCTTGGTGCTAGATGATGCAATGGTCAAATTTTCATTTTTGACTTTTGCGCTGAAGCATTGATTGCCTCAATAAATTTATTTCGTCATTTCATACTTGATGTTGGAAGATGGAAAGGTGATATTTTCATTTGTGGCATTTGCACTGAAACAGATTGGCACAATAAAATTTTCTGAAATCTGTGTTAAACCTCTGGCCTCCTTAGAAGAAAACACATCTCTTATAGCAAGAAATACCTTTGTGGACTTCACATGCCATCAAAAATGTCAACTCTTGCAGGAACCTCAGGGTTGTCGCCCCTTTTTTTCTTAGTGTATGGATGAGGTGCTTTTGGTATCTAGAAAAAGTAATATACTCGAATAAAGAAAAGAAACAGTTCTTTTTAATGTCCCTTTAATAATTGTGGTAGTATTAGAGTTCACAACCTTTTGGTGATAACACTTCTCTCAGGACGCCTCAAGCACGATCATCCCGTGCAGAGTTCTTGAAGTCTTTTTACTGTCACTACCAGCCCGCCGTGGTGGTTGCGCACATAAAAGCCATTCAGTAGCTTTTTGTGGGACACATATTTTCCCTTTGCACAGAGCTCGTTCAAGCGCCTGACACGTCTCGTGAGGACTTCAGGAATTAGGGCGTGCTTGATAAAATGGAGGAGGCTTGGCAGCATTTCTGTTTCCCAGAACACTCTGTCAAATTTCATGCGCTGAAGGTGGATTTTGTTTGGGCCGAACCACACCACAAAATCACACCAGTCGTGTCCTGTGATGGCCATCTGGCCTTGGACCTGAAAATAATATTCGTGGTCTGTTTTCAGCACAGCCTCGTCATCATCGTCGAGCCTGCAGCAAAATCTTCTATCTTGACATGCTTCCTGCATGCTCTGTCCCTGTTGAGAAAATGGGCATTTCACTTCCAAAAGCCCTTCTTCGCCATCCACAGTAACAATTCGGTCAGGCGATGCAGCCAGTAGCGGGTTGTTGCAGAGTACATGCAGTCCAGTTTCCTGCAGTGCGACTTGTCTGTCTGCACTTCTAAGGAGGAGAGCATATGCCTCCACAGCATCCTTTTCATGTAGCCTTCCATACAGCATTGCTTCGGAGGCTGCCTTGTTGCTTGGGTATAAAACCGTTTTCAACAGGCTTTCGGGTTTAACGCAACGGCACGCCCGCTTAAATAGCGACGCTGTGAGGCGGCCAACTCGTGCAGCATGCCACTTTTTGTTGTCTGCTTGCCCGATCGTGTCTCGGCATATCCTTTCGCACTCATCCTTGTCGAGTGCTTTTAATGATGCCAAATATTCACAGACTATAACCCTGTACCCTTTCACTCCACAGGTCTTCTTCATCACCTATGAAGTGCCTAGGTGTTTCGGGTACAGCCTGTTGCTCTGGCTTTTGCTCCATGTAGCGCAGCAGGGGAAAGACACCGAGAGGCTTTCCTGCAAACTTTGTACTTCTTCCTCAGTCGCAGGTGGTAGGTGCCCAGCAGGGCTGTATTGCCGCCGTTTCTTCTGTCGAAGCGGTTTGTTAATGTGGAGTTTCCTGAAGGAAATGTCTGCTAAAGGGAGTCTCGGTGCAGGCTTCTTGGCTGCAATAAAGCAAAGAAATCATGGCTTAGCTGCGTCACATATCTAAATTTCCCAGCCTAATGCGCAGAACTTAGGAAGGCCTACACAACAAATACTGAGTGGTTATGCTAAATCTAGCCAGAGTGTACGCTTTCACTACCTCTCTGGGCCCGCAGTAGCGGCTGTTTTGATCCTCAAAGTAACTGATTGACAGCAATTACTGCCCCCCTTTACCTTAATAAGGCAGTGCCCAGTGACACCTCCATTACAGCAAACAGAACTAATTCAGTGCCACTTGTCTAAAAGAAACTGAGTGCAAGCTGCCATTGCATTTGTAAGGGCTGCACAACATAAACAGAAAGGAAACGGTTAATGTATGGTTCTTACCAGCCACCTTTTTAAGCTAGTGATGTGTGGAAGGGAACAGGATCAGAAATTGCACATATCACCATACTGCTATAAAAGTGCACACAGTGAGACAAAATAGAGCTTGTTTCTAGTTGCATACTGTTCTGTGTCCATTTCTTTAAGCATAGTAAGTTTCTACGGTGCTTTCCTAGCAATGTATTCTAGGTAACACAATGTTTTCCTGTGCTTGCTATAACATTTAGAGGTTGGTTCTCACGCTCACTCTCCTGTGACAGTTTTCAGTGCCAGACTGGAAATAGTTTTTACGATGCTCGATTGTGTAACTGCATTGGGCACTTGAATAAAGTTATTACTCAATGTAGTGCAGTTTCTTATGCTCATTTACACAAACTTTTTTTGTGAACACCCTATATGTGTAAGCACAAACCACCCCTTAAAAACTGCATGTTTGACACACCAAAATGCTACTGTAAGAGTGCTTTCTTGCGGGTGCACACCTTATGCAGGAACAATCCACTTGCACGGTAGGTCTGTGCAGGCAACTTCGACCTTGCCGTCTCCTGCCATTTCCGCAACGCATAGCAGCAGGCCTGCGACATGCTGGCACGTCT
Source organism: Hyalomma asiaticum (assembly GCA_013339685.2). NCBI lineage: Eukaryota > Metazoa > Arthropoda > Arachnida > Ixodida > Ixodidae > Hyalomma > Hyalomma asiaticum. The sequence continues at coordinate 9,929 of JABSTT010006206.1, read as the reverse complement.
CGCTGAGGCTGGAAAATATAAAATGCAATGTTCCACATTTGTAAATGCGCTCTCATTCCTGAAACAAGTTTCAATTGGCAGTTGCACTATCATTCTTTGCATGTGTGAGTAAGAGTAAGTATACAGGGCAGAAGAGAATGCGACTTAACATATGGAACAAGACAAGCAGACTATCATATGAAAGTTTACATACAAACAAATATAGATGTGTTAGGAGCAGACAACACGTGGTACACACTCTATGACTGCAAGCCATATAGTGAGGCCATGGCGTGCCTTAGCACTGTACCTAAAAACAGCGTGCACGATAGCGAAAAAAAAGACGTTTCTCGCTGTAGGATATAATAGACGGCTGGCTTATGGATAGGTCTGCACTTCTGTTTATTCAAGCTGCTTCTGCAATGTCTTGTCAGCTGATGAAAACAATCACATGAGATATCCATTTAATACATGGCTAGAAGGAACAGTTGCTACATAAGACAGGATAAAAGTGACCAAGCATTACTTGAGGCACATACTTGTGTTCCTTAAAAGCATATGCTAACACATCCGTTTGCCCCATCCTTAAAATGACGAGACTGATTGAACGCTTACCACTATTTACTTTACTGGTTTACATAGCCTGTGTACTTAAGGGCATCTTCTTAGAATACATATGTATACGATATGTGCATTAATTTCCTCTAAATAGCTGCGCTCTGCTACTGCATGAATAGATCCAACTTGCAAAGCCTTCTACCTTGTCCTTGCAGATAGGCGTCAGAAAAAATTACGGGAGCGCACCGGCCTGTGTAAGCAAAGGGTGCCCACACAGTGTGTATAACGTATGAAATAGCTTTGCTTATACACTTGAAAGCACTAGGTCTCGCAAGGTGCGCCTACATTTCGAATACGACGTTGATCGTACGAGTCCGTGTGCTACAAGCATGCAACGCAACAGTGAAAACACGGTACCGTACTACTGCAATCTAGCGCAAGCAAAAAAAACGAAGAAAAACGAGCTTGGATGTATGATGCTCTAAAGCCGTCACATGAATATTATGCATGCATCAGTGGACAACGACCGTACCTTTAGCGTGTACCTGAATCAAAGTACACAGGCGCTTTTGCGTTCCGGCACTGCGGACCGTCGTGGCCCGGAATGAGCACGCGTCCTCGGACTTCACGGCGCAATATCTTACTTGCCAAGCAAAATATATCTGGGGCAACTATGGTTCCGGGTAACATCTAACATTTCAGGGAACGTGATAGGTACAAAGCACTCACCCCGCCACACATTCACAGTGCGCTCCAGCGATGTCGCCGGTGGCTTTCACAAACCATGCTGTCACCACGTAGACGCCAGACTTCATGGATGGCGTGCACGTCGCCCTTATGATACCGAGAGCAGGGTCTGCAATGTCTACATTAAGCTTTACGTTCTGAACGTAACCTTCTTCTTTCAAAGCCCATCCACGGTGCGCTTGGCGAACAGTCGAAGTGTTGGCGTGCAGATAACGCCACGCGTTGTCGCTCGTTATTCGGCACTGCGAGAAGTCGCTTGTCCATCCCGTTTGCAAAAACGGCACAGGAATGAAGTCTTCTTCAATCATATTTGAGGAACGTTGTACACCCCTAACTAAGAAAGACGTCACCGCGCTCCCGAAATCTGACAGAACACCGACAAACAAATGTCTCCGTGCGGTATCGCTGTACGGAAGCAAGGCAAGAACACGGTTTGTTTTCCAACCGAGAGAACTTCTTCCGCCTCGCGCTAGGTGGCGCTCCGACTTTTGCAAGTGGTCCATTCAGCGGAATATTTCTTGTCGCACGGGAAGGGAGCACGTGTTTTCCTGCACTGCAGAAACTTGCAGAAATTTATATACAAGGGGACGCCGCGCGCCCTCGCTACGATTGTTGCGTGCAGTGCAGCATTTCGCTCGCGTTTTTAGCTAGAGTGGGTGGTTCACCCTCTGCGAAATCCTGTGCTACAACTAGCTGGCAAGAGAACACATGCATACCAGCATACTCCATAGGCTGCACAAGGCTGCACTTAACAAATGCAGTCCCGGCGGGTGTCCCCGCCATTGTGCATGTTTGCCCTGCAGAAATGCTGTCTTCCACGTTTTGAGACAACTACAAAAAAAAGAAGTCAAGAAAAACGCGCGTGTTCTGCCGAGAAGTACTAACCTAGCACATGCTAAGCCAGCAGCAACTAAACATAAAAAAAAGTGCGTGAGGGGGGGGGGAGGGGCGCGTCCCCTTCCAAACTGACCACCATTGTCACGGCCCCCTCCATGCACGTCCATTGTGCTCATCTAGAGTTTGCAAAGATTGTGGTTCTCAACCTGCTTTTGGTGGCATTTTCTGCCTTCGGAGGGGGAAACCACGCAGTTTTCGGGGAACTTTCCGCGCCCTCTCGTCGCGGCTGCATTGCTACGAACGTGCGAAGTGTACAAACAAGTTTGAACGGCTGCACGCAGTCTGTCTACGCGTTTATCGTTTATGTACCGCATTTATCGATCATTCAAGCTGATTGCGCGATTCTTTGGCGAGTGTACATCCTAAGACAATGCCCATCCCAACTGTGACATCGGTTGTATATGAACACAAGTCTGCGCCATTTGGTGAGACTGCAGCGTCGTCGCCGAATTTGTATTGCTGACTCACAGCTGTAGAGTGCAGAGTGGATGTCAAAATTCGGTAAGTTTCTGGCCAGTTTTCAAAATGGGACATGGCACATTTTTGTGGTGATGTTAAAGCACCGGTTCCACTTTATATATTATTTATGTCGTGAGGTGCGCAGGCTCTTTATTTTCGAATAAAGAGCCTACGCACGTTGTCCTAAAGCAGTTTTACTTCATATAGTTAATCCTGTGCTTTTATCAAGCACCAATTGTGTGGTGACTTGGAGTTCTCATAACATTTTTTCTTGCCCGTATTTTTAAAGGCAACGTGATACTGAACACGGGCTCCTTGGTGTAGGACACGTGCGGCAGTTCGGCATGCGATGGTATTTTCAAAGTAGCCTTGAAAAGATCTTCCTCCTCTAATATCTGCTTATAATGCACCTTGCACCTATCATTCAAGGACATTTTTTGCCTAAAGACCCCATCCCTGGTGTGTGTCGTGCTAGCTCACGTCTACATGTTTTCCTTTCTGATGTATGCCAAAAATATTAAATTTATTATAATGCAAAATGCACCTATTTCAACTAATGTGCCGCTTTTAAAGTTGCTTTGCGACAGAAACATTACTCACGTTTTTTTTTCTTTGGTTATCTAAAGCGACGCGAAGCCAAGATCTGGGGGTTGAATATTGGAACATAGAACTTTCTTTTGTTATTTTCGAAAGTAGTGCCCGATCATGAGATGTCTCTGACATTTCTTGAATTCCTGCGTTTGTCCATAAATCGCCCATAAGTTGCATGAGAGTATAGTGCTGATGTGCTCCAAAGCTGTGCTTATTTTTCACGCCATTTCCCGCAGGTTACATCCTTGCCGAAGCCTTTCCACTACGACGGTGCAACACGAGAATAGCATATTCTCAATTCAAAGTCGAGAAAATAAATGAAATAGTGCTTTTCTTTATAAACCTCTCTTGTTGTGTTATTTGTTGTGTTTAGAACGCATTAATACGGAGGGTGCACATATTACTGTGTTAGTAGAGCTTTCGCGTATGCATGAGAGGCACATTTACACAAAATACTGTTGGTCCATTTCATAGTGCCTTCGAAAATGCCTTCCTAGCATTCAAAAATGTGAAAACACAAAAATAAAAATTTTTGCAATCCAAACGGCGCCACATGTGGGGTAAACACTGGAAACACCATAATGGCTGTGAACGGTCGCGCAAGGGGTTTCCCCATGTCGGCGGGGCCGACAACACCCCAGAAAAGCCTGAACGCCCGCAACATCGGCCAATGCTACCTAGCCAAATTCGACTCATTCTGGCTGGCCAAATTTGAACCATGCTGGCTGGCCAAATTTCGCCCACGCTGGCTGGCCAAATTTCGCCCCTTCAGGCTGGCCAAATTCCGCGCACGCAGGCTGGCCAAGTTCGACCCATGGTGGCTTCGCCGCAGTGGAGCCATTATGGCTGGCCATTATCAGGCAGATGTGGGTGAAAGTATCACAAGCGCGATTTGCCGAATTAGGCCCGATATCGCTGCCGACTTTGGCCAACTTCACGGGTACATCAGTCCTGTGTTGCAATGCTGCCTGGGATCAGTACGACGCGAATTCACTAACACAAACACCATGCAGGGGAGAAGCACCTAACCCTCGGTCAGCGCACCTAGACCGCGCGCCCCCATAAAAGGAAAACAGATGGAAAAGAATATACAGAGATGGGCGACGATCGCAGGCCACTGCCGTGGGTCGCTGGGGCCCGAGACGGCGCGCGCGATCCGAGGGTCGCAAAAGCACGCACGCACCATTCCGAGTCCAAGCGACTTCTCTCGAGCATCTCCCAAAACCCGAAACGCGCGAACATGCCCGCTGTCCAATGACAGACTAGTTAACACCACAAGGGCGAAGCAGGCAGTGATGCTCGCTTCGCAGTGATGCCCGCCTCCGCAGTGATGGGCCGCCGCCCCATCCAGCTGGGAGAGGGAGATGCAAGGACATTCCGAGCAAAAACAAGGCGTCGCGCGGGCCGCGCGCAACCTGGTCCCCACATCCTTCTCTCCTTAAAAGCCCCCCTAAAGAAACAATACCGCCGGTACCGGTACACAATAAAATCCGAGAGCCCCAGCCCAAAACAGAAACACCAAAAGAAACGCCACAGGACAACCGCGACAAGTCTCTCAAATATCCCATGAACCTGGCGCACTCCCCGGCATCTCCACGGCTCTGGACGCTGGCCGCCATAGGTCTCACGTGCCGTCGACCCTGGCCGCACCAAGTGCCGCGACCACGGCTCCGTCCGCAGCCTCGTCATCGACGCCGTCCCACTCCGGACACGCAGACTTCGGCCGCCATATCAGCGCGGCAGGAACAGACCAAAAATTAAAAGAACAAGAACAATAACGCAGCCTAAGAACCCAAAAGCAAGTTAAAGAACAATAAAACAACGCAAGGCTACAATCTCCAGGTAGCAAAGACAAAAATTTTAAAAAGGAAACGGTACCAAAAAAAGAAAGGGACACTCAGAACGAGAACACCGAAGAAAAGCTAACGAAAGGGTAGAGAGAGGAAAAGAGAAGGACGTCTCTGTCGGGTTATCTCTCTGTCTGAATTCAGTCGGACAATAACCAAAGTAAACGTGGTCTTCACTAGTGCGAAAACATGGCTCTACACTAGCGGTTTATCCTTCCACGAACGCGCACTCCCATCTGTGACACCTAACGAAACGGGACATCCACCACGTGTTGCAGGCGCGGAAGGGACGGCGACAGCTGAGAATTCACACTATGCCATTCCAAATTGCAAAGCACAGTAACATTAACTAAACCCTTCCGCTCTAAAGACTGGCTAGAATTATAGGCCTTGCGCGCTCCTGTCTCGAATCATGCGTTCAGCGCCACTGCGGCAACTGCCGGCGGCCACCGGAAGAAAATGCGAGTTCCCGTCTCACGGCCGGCCGTGCTAGAGCAACGCGAGCGTGCCTACGCGAAGGGGACATTTTACTTCGCGCTGTCGTGTGGATGGATTCTATGGTTGCTTTAGGAACACTATCAGGAAGGTGCCAAAGATGGAATTTTACCCGTTTCCCTTGAAATGACGTGATGATGATTGGGACAACGTTGGTTTGCAGCCGTTCGGCGCACGCAGTGAAGCTGCCGCTCGTTGGTAAATATCTTTTTAGAAGCTCGAAGTGCTCTTCATCACTCGATTGGCAGCAACCGCGGTGACAGAATCAGGTACTTCAGTCGCCCAGTTTTCTGCAAAATTATGATTGATTTGTAGGGTTTAACGTCCCAAAACCAGCTCTGGTTATGAGAGACGCCGTGAAGGTCTCCAGAAATTTCGACCACCTACCCAGGCAGCACGCAACGTGGGGCCGATATTGTTTTTATGGCGGCAAAGTTCGGGCCGTCCACACCCTAAGGTTGCCGACAGCGAGCCAGTATCGGCTAAGCCGCCGTCAATGACTGGGAACGTCGCGCTACTGTAGCCGCTGCCACGCCGATATCGGCAGGCCGTCGTCGACTGTGATCGGCTACATGGGGCCGGATACGCCGCGTTACTGCCGATATCGGCTGAGGCGATTGCTTTCAACGGCAACTATGGCGCCGCTTTTGCCTTTCTACAGAAGATATGGGCTGGCCGACGCCATTTGTCGGCAACACTGTGCCAAGTATGCCACCTTAGAGCCTCCGTCGGCTGAGCCGATAACTTTCTCCGGCAAATATGGCGCCGATTTTGCCGCTCATCAGCATCGCCTGAGGAATGGCGAATTTGGCGCGATATTTGCCTAGAAAGATTATTTCACAGGAAACATTGAGTCATTTCTTCCGTCCTGGACGCAACGTCGACTACGCTGCAGGCTTTCATGGTTGATATCGGTCGGGCCTCTTTGGAAGAATGCTGTATATAACAATTGAGATCCGATCGAGACAAGCATGACCGAAATTTATTTGAGAGATTCGACGTAAGAATCAGATATTGAGCTTCATATATTCATCTGCACGCGTTTCAGTGCCGGAACATAGCGCACGTACGTTTTGAGCAACATATATGACATTTTCGGCGCTGTGTTTTTCATAAACAGGGCACAAAAAAGCATGCATATAAACTATTGATATTACATCTATAGGCTGTTTTGCGGGAACATTGCGAAACAGGCTGGCGCAACAGTTAACATTAGCCAGAAGGATCGACAAGCATGGTGGAAAATTATCTGACAGTGCAAGTCAGAAAATTTAAATTCAAAGAAATTGAACTATAGTTCGTGCATACACCGATGAGAATAACCACCACTCTTATGTTCAAACGAAGATAAACAGTTGCAAGCGGCGCTATACTATTGACATTTAGCAACCTATGGAAGGAAAGGGCATATGGAGTTAACAGCGCAACAGCGAATAGACAAAAAAGGTCTAGCGCAGACTTTATGGTGCGCTGAAGCGGAGATAAACTCGCCACCGGCGTTATACTACTGACATTTAGCAACCTATGCAAAAGAACGGTATACGGAGCTAACAGCGTGACAGCGAGGAGACAATACTGATCTAGTGCTAGCTTTATATTAAGAGGACCATGAAATACATAGATCGCTTTGTATTGCAAATTCAAATGAAGTGCTGTTGTCAAGGCCGCGACACTTGCGAAAAAAGCAAAAACGAAAAGTATGAAGCAGTCATATGGCAAGCATTTTTCATCTCAAAGGTGCCAAACAAATGCATGCGCCTATAATTGATATAGAGAGAGCTTTTCTGGTGAGTTCTACTAGAGTGTATGTGATCACACAGTGTTTTTGTGCAGGCGATCTGCGTATTTTATGGTATATAAAAACAGCGCTGAACGAAAATCAGTTGAAAATCAAAGCTCTCTTTTGTTCCCTAGTGTCTTCATAGGTTTGTGCAGGGTTACAGTATAAACCAACCGTCCTAAGTCAAGCTGTTGTTGACCACGTGCCCCTTCACTACATTTCATCAGTGCGATCACGAAACTAGTGCATTCTTTGCAAAAGCAGCTCAAGTACAGCGCAACGGATGTATCGCAGCTCGCATAAGCTCAGCAACAGAAAATAATTGTCTAGTCGGGTAAACTTATACCTCCCTTTTTCACCTCCATGCTCCCTACTACCACATAGATACAATAGGCTAATAATTCCTTAATATGTCCACGACATTGCGCATAATTCCTCCTTTTTTATCTGTTGCTTTTTTTGTGTAACGTCCGTTAGTGCGTTCATTCCATACATATCGAATTCGTTTACACATCGGCCATCGGTTACGCTGTACTAGTTAGATGAGCAGAATATATCGAGCTTGACTGCATGCTCTGTGCAGCGTGTCGGATTTATCACTGAGGTTCGTATGAGACTATAGCGTTGATATAAGCAAACATGTGCGTATTCTGATATTTAACAACTAATTTATTTATCACTAATAAGGGCAAAAGAAGGGCGCGTAGAGACAGAGTCATCGCAGTATTTCCTGTGCGGAAAGGCAGCACTTGCATGTCTTTCCTGGGCTGCAGAAAATGGCAAAAATGCAAGCAGAATGGCGGCGCCGTGCGTCCTCGCTACGTTTGTTGCGTGCAGTACAGCATTTCGCTCTCGTTTTTAGCTAGAGTGGCTGGTTCAGCCTCTGCGAAATCCTGTTACAAGTAGATGGCAAGAGAACAGATGCATACCAGCATATGCCATATGCTGCACTGAGTTGCACTTCACCAATGCAGTCCCGGCGGGTGTCCCCGCCATTGTGCAAAAATGTTTGCCCCACAGACATGCTGTCTTCCACGTCTTGAGACAGCTACAAATAAAAGAAAGCAAGAAAAACCAGCGTGCTCTGCTGAGAAGCAACCTAGCATGTGCGAAGCCAGCAGCAACTAAACATAAAAAAGTGTGTGGGGAGGGGGGCGCGCGTCCCCTCCCGAACTGACCACCATTGTCGAGGCCCCCTCCATGCACATCCATTGTGCTCATCTGCAGTTTGCAAAGAATGTGCTTCTGAACCTGCTTTTGCTGGCGTTTGCTGCCTTGGGAGGTGGAAACCACTGGGAACTTTCCCCGCTCTCTCGTCGCAGCTGCATTGCTACCAACGTGCAAGGTGTACAACCTCTCAACGCAGTCTGTCTACGCGTTTATCGTTTATCATGTACCGCATTTATTGGTCATTCAAGTTGATTGTGCGATTCCTTGGCGAGTGTGCCTGCTAAGACCATGCCCATCCCAACTGTGACATCCCAGGCAGCACGCAACGTAGGGCCGATATTGGTTTTATGGCGGCAAAGTTCGGGCCATCCACGGCCTAACGTTGCCGACAGCGAGCCAGTATCGGCTAAGCCGCTGTCAATGTCTGGCAACGTCGGGCTATTATAGCCGCTGCCCCGCCGATATCGGCAGGCCGTCGACTGTAATCGGCAACATGGGGCCTCATATGCCGCGTTACTGCCGACATCGGTTGAGGCGATGGCTTTCAACAGCAACTATGGCGCCGATTTTGCCTTTCTACAGACAATATGGGCTGGCCGACGCCATTCGTCGGCAACACTGTGCCAAATATGCCACCTTAGAGCCTCCGTCGGCTGAGCCGATAACTTTCTCCGGCAAATATGGCGCCGATTTTGCCGCTCATCAGCATCGCCCGAGGAATGGCGAATTTGGCGCGATATTTGCCTAGAAAGATTATTTCACAGGATACATTAAGTCATTTCTGCCGTCCTGGAGGCAACGTCGACTACGCCGCAGCCTTTCGTGGTTGATATTGGCCGGGCCTTTTTGGAAGCCTGCTGTATATAACAATTGAGATCCGATCGAGACAAGAATGAACGAAATTCACTTGAGAGATTCGACGTAAGAATCAGATGTTGAGCTTCATATATACATGTATACGCGTTTCAGTGCCGGAACATAGCGCACGTGTGCTTTGAGATCTGTTCGCGCGCTTTGTTTTTCGTAAACAGAGCACACAAAAAACGTGCATATAAACTATTGATATATACATCTATAGGCTGTTTTGCGGGAACTTTGCGAAACAGTCTGGCGCAACAGTTAACATCCCAGGCAGCACGCCAACACAGGACTTATGTAGGCGTGAAGTCGGCCAAAGTCGGCAGCGATATCGGGCCTAAGTCGGCAAATCGCGCTCGCGCTACTTTCACCCACATCTGCCCGCTGATGACCAGCCAGAATGGCGCCACTGTGGCGAAGCCACCATGGGTCGAACTTGGCCAGCCAGAGTGGGCGAAATTTGGCCAGCCAGAATGGGTCAAATTTGGTCAGCCAGAATGGGTCGGATTTGGCTAGGTAGCATTGGCCGATGTTGCGGGCATTCAGGC
>JABSTT010006205.1:0-15456 GCA_013339685.2 Hyalomma asiaticum | reverse complement strand
ACAAGGTACCAGAGCATCAAAACATGAGACACGCACCATTGTTTCTGCATGAGAAATTTCCTGTGTGCAAACTAAGAAGAAAATCTAAAGGTGAATATAGGTGGTTTTCTTCCTGGATTGCTAACCATGACCTTTCAAAGTGTTTCGCCCATTCCTTTAACGAATACAGCAGTTGCGCACTGTATGTGCATAAAACGTCGCTTCTTGCACTTTTGTTCCTGGCAAAGGTTCAGGACCGCTTACGTCGCTAAAGCTTAGGAGTGTGATTTTCACTATTATTTGCATTCGAAATAGCCGAACATTGTAGTGTTATTCAATGAACCATGCCCAGATGACGGAAACAGCCTTTTCATCAACACAAGGTTCCCAGAGCATCAAAACATGAAACACGCACCAATGCTTCTGCATGAGAAATTTCCTGTGTGCACACTTAGAAGGAAATCTAAAGGTGAATATAGGTGGTTTCCTTCTTGGTTTGCTAACCATGACCTTTCAAGGTGTTTCGCCCGTTCCTTTAACGAATACAGCAGTTGCGCACTGTAAGTGCATAAAACGTCGTTTCTTGCACTTGTGTTCCTGGCAAAGAATTTGGGACCGCTTACGTCGCAAAAGCTTAGGAGTGTGATTTTCACTATTATTTGCATTCGAAATAGCCGAACATTGTAGTGTTATTCAACGAGCCATGCCCAGATGACGGAAACAGCCTTTTCACCAACACAAGGTTACCAGAGCATCAAAACATGAGACACGCACCAATGTTTCTGCATGAGAAATTTCCTGTGTGCACACTTAGAAGGAAATCTAAAGGTGATATAGGTGGTTTCGTTCCTGGATTGCTAACCATGACCTTTCAACGTGTTTCGCCCGTTCCTTTGACGAATACAGCAGTTGCGTACTGTAAGTGCATAAAACGTCGTTTCTTGCACTTTTGTTCCTGGCAAAGATTCAGGACCGCTTACGTCGCTAAAGCTTAGGAGTGTGATTTCACTATTATTTGCATTCGAAATAGCCGAACATTGTAGTTTTATTCAACGAGCCATGCCCAGATGACGGAAACAGCCTTTTCTCAACACAAGGTTCCCAGCATCAAAACATGAGACCACGCACCGATGTTTCTGCCATCAGAAATTCTGTGTGCACACTAGAAGGAATCTAAAGGTGTATAGTAAGTGGTTTCCTTCTTGGATTGCTAACCATGACCTTTCAAGGTGTTTCGCCCGTTCCTTTAATGAATACAGCAGTGGCGCACCGTAAGTGCATAAACGTCGTTTCTTGCAGTTTTGTCCCTGGCAAAGGAATTCAGGACCGCTACGTCGCAAAGCTTAGAGTTTCATTTCAGTATTATTTGCATTCGAATAGTCAAACACTTTCAGTGTTATTCAGAGCCATGCCCAGATGACGGAAACAGCCTTTTCACCAACACAAGGTTACCAGGCATCAAACATGACACGCACCAATGTTTCTGCATGAGAAATTTCCTGTGTGCACACTTAGAAGGAAATCTAAAGGTGAATATAGGTGGTTTCCTTCTTGGTTGCTAACCATGACCTTTCAAGGTGTTTCGCCTGTTCCTTTAACGAATACAGCAGTTGCGCACTGTAGTGCATAAACGTCGTTTCTTACACTTTTGTTCCTGGCAAAGATTCAGGACCGCTTACGTCGCTAAAGTCTTAGTAGTGTGATTTTCACTATTATTTGCATTCGAAATAGCCGAACATTGCAGTGTTATTCAACGAGCCTGCCCAGATGACGGAAACAGCCTTTTCCCAACACAAGGTTACCAGAGCATCAAAACATGAGACACGCACCAATTTCTTGCATGAGAAATTTCCTTGTGTGGCACACTAGAAGGAAATATAAAGGTGTATATAAGTGCTTTTCCTTGTGCTTTGCTAACCAGTACCTTTCAAGGTGTTCGCCCGTTCCTTTAACGAATACAGCAGTTGCGCACTGTATGTGCATAAAACGTCGTTTCTTGCACTTTTGTTCCTGGCAAAGGTTCAGAACCGCTTACGTCGCTAAAGCTTAGGAGTGTGATTTTCACTATTATTTGCATTCGAAATAGCCAAATATTCCAGTGTTATTCTGCGTGCTATGCCCAGATGACGGAAACGGTCTTTTCACGAACACAAGGTTACGGAGCATCAAACCATGACATGCAGACCAATGTTTCTGCATGAGAAATTTCTTGTGTACACACTAAGAAGGAAATCGAGGTGAATATAGGTGGTTTCCTTCCTGGATTGCTAACCATGACCTTTCAAGGTGTTTCGCCTGTTCCTTTAACGAATACAGCAGTTGCGTACTATAAGTGCATAAAACGTCGTTTCTTGCACTTTTGTTCCTGGCAAAGATTCAGGACCGCTTACGTCGCTAAAGCTTAGGAGTGTGATTTTCACTATTATTTGCATTCGAAATAGCCAAACTATTCAGTGTTATTCAGCGTGCCTATGCCCAGATGACGGAAACGGTCCTTTTCACGAACACAAGGTTACCAGAGCATCAAAACATGACAAGCAGACCAATGTTTCTGCATGAGAAATTTCCAGTGTGCACACTTAGAAGGAAATCTAAAGGTGAATATAGGTGGTTTCCTTCCTGGATTGCTAACCATGACCTTTCAAAGTGTTTCGCCCGTTCCTTTAACGAATACAGCAGTTGCGCACTGTATGTGCATAAAACGTCGTTTCTTGCACTTTTGTTCCTGGCAAAGCTTCAGGACCGCTTACGTCGCTAAAGCTTAGGAGTGTGATTTTCACTATTATTTGCATTCGAAATAGCGAACATTGTAGTGTTATTCAACGAGCATGCCCAGATGACGGAAACAGCCTTTTCATCAACACAGGTTCCCAGAGCATCAAAACATGAGACACGCACCAATGTTCTTGCATGAGAAATTTCCTGTGTGCACACTTAGAGGAAATCGAAGGTGTATATAGTGCGTTTCCTTCTTGGTTTGCTAACCATGACCTTTCAAGGTGTTTCGCCTGTTCCTTTAACGAATACAGCAGTTGCGTACTGTAAGTGCATAAAACGTCGTTTCTTGCACTTTTGTTCCTGGCAAAGATTCAGGACCGCTTACGTCGCTAAAGCTTAGGAGTGTGATTTTCACTATTATTTGCATTCGAAATAGCCAAACACTGCAGTGTTACTCAACGAGCCATGCCCAGATGACGGAAACAGCCTTTTCACCAACACAAGGTTACCAGAGCATCAAACATGAGACACGCACCATGTTTCTGCATGAGAAATTCCTGTGTGCACACTTAGAAGGAAATCTAAAGGTGAATATAGGTGGTTTCCTTCTTGGATTGCTAACCATGACCTTTCAAGGTGTTTCGCCCGTTCCTTTAACGAATACAGCAGTTGCGCACTGTAAGTGCATAAAACGTCGTTTCTTGCACTTTTGTTCCTGGCAAAGATTCAGGACCGCTTACGTCGCTAAAGCTTAGGAGTGTGATTTTCACTATTATTTGCATTCGAAATAGCCGAACATTGTAGTGTTATTCAACGAGCCATGCCCAGATGACGGAAACAGCCTTTTCATCAACACAAGGTTCCCAGAGCATCAAACATGAGACACGCACCAATGCTTCTGCATGAGAACATTCCTGTGTGCACACTTAGAAGGAAATCTAAAGGTGAATATAGGTGGTTTCCTTCCTGGATTGCTAACCATGACCTTTCAAAGTGTTTCGCCCGTTCCTTTAACGAATACAGCAGTTGCGCACTGTATGTGCATAAAACGTCGTTTCTTGCACTTTTGTTCCTGGCAAAGGTTCAGAACCGCTTACGTCGCTAAAGCTTAGGAGTGTGATTTTCACTATTATTTGCATTCGAAATAGCCAAATATTCCAGTGTTATTCTGCGTGCTATGCCCAGATGACGGAAACGGTCTTTTCACGAACACAAGGTTACCAGAGCATCAAAACATGACATGCAGACCAATGTTTCTGCATGAGAAATTTCCAGTGTGCACACTTAGAAGGAAATCTAAAGGTGAATATAGGTGGTTTCCTTCCTGGATTGCTAACCATGACCTTTCAAAGTGTTTCGCCCGTTCCTTTAACGAATACAGCAGTTGCGCACTGTATAGTGCATAAAACGTCGTTTCTTGCACTTTTGTTCCTGGCAAAGATTCAGGACCGCTTACGTCGCTAAAGCTTAGGAGTGTGATTTTCACTATTATTTGCATTCGAAATAGCCGAACATTGTAGTGTTATTCAACGAGCCATGCCCAGATGACGGAAACAGCCTTTTCACCAACACAAGGTTACCAGAGCATCAAAACATGAGACACGCACCAATGCTTCTGCATGAGAAATTTCCTGTGTGCACACTTAGAAGGAAATCTAAAGGTGAATATAGGTGGTTTCCTTCCTGGATTGCTAACCATGACCTTTCAAAGTGTTTCGCCCGTTCCTTTAACGAATACAGCAGTTGCGCACTGTAAGTGCATAACACGTCGTTTCTTGCACTTTTGTTCCTGGCAAAGATTCAGGACCGCTTACGTCGCTAAACGCTAGGAGTGTGATTTTCACTATTATTTGCATTCGAAATAGCCAAACACTGTCAGTGTTACTTCAACGAGCCATGCCCAGATGACGGAAACAGGCCTTTTCATCACACAAGGTTCCCAGAGCATCAAAACATGAGACACGCACCAATGCTTCTGCATGAGAAATTTCCTGTGTGCACACTTAGAAGGAAATCGTAAAGGTGATATAAGGTGGCTTTCCTTGCTGGATTGCTAACCATGACCTTTCAAGGTGTTTCGCCCGTTCCTTTAATGAATAGCAGCAGTGGCGCACTGTAAGTGCATAAACCTTCGTTTCTTGCACTTTGTTCCTGGCAAAGAGTTCAGGACCGCTTACGTCCGCTAAAAGCTTAGGAGTGTGCATTTTCACCTATTATTTGCATTCCGAAATAGCCAAACATCCCAGTGTTATTCTGCGTGCTATGCCCAGATGACGGAATGCGGTCCTTTTCACGAACACAAGGTTACAGAGCATCAAAACATGACATGCAGACCAATGTTTCTGCATGAGAAATTTCCATGTGTGCACACTTAAGAAGGAATCTAAAGGTGAATATAGGTGGTTTCCTTCCTGGTTTGCTAACCCATGGACCTTTCAAGGTGTTTCGCCCTGTTCCTTTAACGAATACAGCAGTTGCGCACTGTATGTGCATAAACGTCGTTTCTTGCACTTTTGTTCCTGGCAAAGATTCAGGACCCGCTTACGTCGCTAAAGCTTAGGAGTGTGATTTTCACTATATTTGCATTCGAAATAGCCGAACATTGCTAGTGTTATTCAACGAGCCATGCCAGATGACAGGAAACAGCCTTTTCACAACACAAGGTTACCAGAGCATCAAAACATGAGACACGCACCAATGCTTCTGCATGAGAACATTCCTGTGTGCACACTTAGAAGGAACTCTAAAGGTGAATATAGGTGGTTTCCTTCCTGGATTGCTAACCATGACCTTTCAAGTGTTTCGCCGTTCCTTTAACGAATACAGCAGTTGCGCACTGTATGTGCATAAAACGTCGTTTCTTGCACTTTTGTTCCTGGCAAAGTTCAGGACCGCTTACGTCGCTAAAGCTTAGGAGTGTGATTTTCACTATTATTTGCATTCGAAATAGCCAAACATTGCAGTGTTATTCAACGAGCCATGCCCAGATGACGGAAACAGGTCTTTCACGAACACAAGGTTACCAGAGCATCAAACCATGACATGCGACCAATGTTTCTGCATGAGAAATTTCTTGTGTGCACACTAGAAGGAAATCGTAAGGTGTATATAGGTGGTTTCCTTCTTGGTTTGCTAACCATGACCTTTCAAGGTGTTTCGCCCGTTCCTTTAACGAATACAGCAGTTGCGCACTGTATAGTGCATAAAACGTCGTTTCTTGCACTTTTGTTCCTGGCAAAGATTCAGGACGCTTACGTCGCTAAAGCTTAGTAGTGTGATTTTCACTATTATTTGCATTCGAAATAGCCGAACATTGCAGTGGTATTCAACGAGCCATGCCCAGATGACATGAAACAGCCTTTTCACCAACACAAGGTTACCAGAGCATCAAAACATGAGACACGCACCATGTTCTGCATGAGAAATTTCCTGTGTGCACACTTAGAAGGAAATATAAAGGTGTATCTAAGTGCTTTTCCTTGTGCTTTGCTAACCGTGACCTTTCAAGGTGTTTCGCCCGTTCCTTTAACGAATACAGCAGTTGCGTACTGTAAGTGCATTAAACGTCGTTTCTTGCACTTTTGTTCCTGGCAAAGATTCAGGACCGCTTTCGTCGCAAAAGCTTAGGAGTTTCATTTTCACCATTATTTGCATTACAAATAGCCAACATTGCAGTGTTATTCTGCGTGCATGCCCAGATGACGGAATGCGGTCTTTTCACGAACACAAGGTTACCAGAGCATCAAAACATGAACACGCACCAATTGTTTCTGCATGAGAAATTTCCTGTGTGCACACTAAGAAGGAAATCTAAGGTGAATATTAGGTGGTTTCCTTCTCTGGATTTGCTAACCATGACCTTTCAAAGTGTTTCGCCCGTTCCTTAACGAA
The DNA here is from genome assembly GCA_013339685.2 of Hyalomma asiaticum. Taxonomy (NCBI): domain Eukaryota; kingdom Metazoa; phylum Arthropoda; class Arachnida; order Ixodida; family Ixodidae; genus Hyalomma; species Hyalomma asiaticum. The sequence goes on along the minus strand of JABSTT010006205.1, from coordinate 8,868 downwards.
TACAGCAGTTGCGCACTGTATGTGCATAAAACGTCGTTCTTGCACTTTTGTTCCTGGCAAGGATTCAGGACCGCTTACGTCGCTAAAGCTTAGGAGTGTGATTTTCACTATTATTTGCATTCGAAATAGCCGAACATTGCAGTGTTATTCAATGAGCCATGCCCAGATGACGGAAACAGCCTTTTCACCAACACAAGGTTACCAGAGCATCAAAACATGAGACACGCACCAATGCTTCTGCATGAGAAATTTCCTGTGTGCACACTAGAAGGAAATCTAAAGGTGAATATAGGTGGTTTCCTTCTGGATTGCTAACCATGACCTTTCAAAGTGTTTCGCCCGTTCCTTTAACGAATACAGCAGTTGCGTACTGTAGTGCATAAAACGTCGTTTCTTGCACTTTTGTTCCTGGCAAAGATTCAGGACCGCTTACGTCGCTAAAGCTTAGGAGTGTGATTTTCACTATTATTTGCATTCGAAATAGCCGAACATTGCAGTGTTATTCAACGAGCCATGCCCAGATGACGGAAACAGCCTTTTCACCAACACAAGGTTACCAGAGCATCAAAACATGAGACACGCACCATGTTTCTGCATGAGAAATTTCCTGTGTGCACACTTAGAAGGAAATCTAAAGGTGAATATAGGTGGTTTCCTTCTGGTTGCTAACCATGACCTTTCAAGGTGTTTCGCCCGTTCCTTTAACGAATACAGCAGTTGCGCACTGTATGTGCATAAAACGTCGTTTCTTGCACTTTTGTTCCTGGCAAAGGTTCAGGACCGCTTACGTCGCTAAAGCTTAGGAGTGTGATTTTCACTATTATTTGCATTCGAAATAGCCGAACATTGTAGTGTTATTCAACGATCCATGCCCAGATGACGGAAACAGTCTTTTCACAAACACAAGGTTACCAGATCATCAAAACATGACACGCACCAATGTTCTTGCATGAGAAATTTCTTGTGTGCACACTTAGAAGGAAATATAAAGGTGTATCTAAGTGCTTTTCTTGTTGCTTTGCTAACCGTTACCTTTCAAGGTGTTTCGCCCGTTCCTTTAACGAATACAGCAGTTGCGTACTGTAAGTGCATAAAACGTCGTTTCTTGCACTTTTGTTCCTGGCAAAGATTCAGGACCGCGTACGTCGCTAAAGCTTAGGAGTGTGATTTTCACTATTATTTGCATTCGAAATAGCCAAACATCCCTGTGTTATTCTGCGTGCTATGCCCAGATGACGGATTCGGTGTTTTCACGAACACAAGGTTACCGAGCATCAAACCATGACATGCAGACCAATGTTTCTGCATGATATTTCTTGTGTACACACTAAGAAGGAAATCTAAGGTGAATATAGGTGTTTCCTTCTTGGTTTGCTAACCATGACCTTTCAAGGTGTTTCGCCCGTCCTTTAACGAATACAGCAGTGCGCACTGTAAGTGCATAAAACGTCGTTCTTGCACTTGTGTTCCTAGCAAAGAATTAGGACCGCTTACGTCGCTAAAGCTTAGGAGTGTGATTTTCACTTATTTGCATTCGAAATAGCCGAAACATTGCTAGTGTTATTCAACGAGCCATGCCCAGATGACGGAAACAGCCTTTTCACAAACACAAGGTTACCAGAGCATCAAAACATGACACGCACCAATGTTCTGCATGAGAAATTTCTTGTGTGCACACTTAGAAGGAAATCTAAAGGTGTATCTAAGTGCTTTCCTCTTGTGCTTTGCTAACCATGACCTTTCAAGGTGTTTCGCCCGTCCTTTAACGAATACAGCAGTTGCGTACTGTAAGTGCATAAAACGTCGTTTCTTGCACTTTTGTTCCTGGCAAAGATTCAGGACCGCTTACGTCGCTAAAGCTTAGGAGTGTGATTTTCACTATTATTGCATTCGAAATAGCCAAACATCCTGTGTTATTCTGCGTGCTATGCCCAGATTGACGGAGTCGTGTTTTCACGAACACAAGGTTACCGAGCATCAAACCATGACATGCAGACCAATGTTTCTGCATGATATTTCTGGTGTACACACTAAGAAGGATAATCGAGGTGTATATAGGCGGTTTACCTCTTGGTTTGCTAACGATGACCTTTCAAGGTGTTTCGCCCGTTCCTTTAAGAATACAGCAGTGGCGTCACTGTAAGTGCATAAAACGTCGTTTCTTGCAGTTTTGTTCCTGGCAAAGAATTCAGGACCGCTTACGTCGCTAAAAGCTTAGGAGTTCATTTTCAGTATTATTTGCATTCGAATAGCCAAACATCTGCTAGCGTTATTCAACGAGCCATGCCCAGATGACGGAACAGCCTTTCATCAACACAGTTCCCAGAGCATCAAAACATGAACCGCACCAAGGCTTCTGCATGAGAAATTTCCTGTGTGCACACTTAGAAGGAAACCTAAAGGTGAATATAGGTGGTTTCCTTCCTGGATTGCTAACCATGACCTTTCAAAGTGTTTCGCCCGTTCCTTTAATGAATAGAGCAGTTGCGCAATGTAAGTGCATAAAACGTCGTTTCTTGCACTTGTGTTCCTAGCAAAGAAGTTGGGACCGCTTACCTCCCAAAAGCTTAGGAGTTTCATTTTCACCATTATTTGCATTCCAAATAGCCAAACATCCCAGTGTTATTCTGCGTGCAATGCCCAGATGACGGATGCGGTCTTTTCACGAACACAAGGTTACGGAGCATCAAACCATGACATGCAGACCAATGTTTCTGCATGAGAAATTTCTTGTGTGCACACTAAGAAGGAAATCGAGGTGTATATAGGCGGTTTCCTTCTTGGTTTGCTAACCATGACCTTTCAAGGTGTTTCGCCTGTTCCTTTAACGAATACAGCAGTTGCGTACTATAAGTGCATAAAACGTCGTTTCTTGCACTTTTGTTCCTGGCAAAGATTCAGGACCGCTTACGTCGCTAAAGCTTAGGAGTGTGATTTTCACTATTATTTGCATTCGAAATAGCCAAACACTGCAGTGTTACTCAACGAGCCATGCCCAGATGACAGAAACAGCCTTTTCACTAACACAAAGTTACCAGAGCATCAAAACATGAGACACGCACCATTGTTTCTGCATGAGAAATTTCCTGTGTGCACACTAAGAAGGAAATCTAAAGGTGAATATAGGTGGTTTCCTTCTGGTTTGCTAACCATGACCTTTCAAGGTGTTTCGCCCGTTCCTTTAACGAATACAGCAGTTGCGCACTGTAAGTGCATAAAACGTCGTTTCTTGCACTTTTGTTCCTGGCAAAGATTCAGGACCGCTTACGTCGCTAAAGCTTAGGAGTGTGATTTTCACTATTATTTGCATTCGAAATAGCCGAACATTGTAGTGTTATTCAACGAGCCATGCCCAGATGACGGAAACAGCCTTTTCATCAACACAAGGTTCCCAGAGCATCAAAACATGAGACACGCACCAATGTTCTTGCATGAGAAATTTCTTGTGTGCACACTTAGAAGGAAATCTAAAGGTGTATCTAAGTGCTTTCCTTGTTGCTTTGCTAACCGTTGCCTTTCAAGGTGTTTCGCCCGTTCCTTTAACGAATACAGCAGTTGCGCACTGTAAGTGCATAAAACGTCGTTCTTGCACTTTTGTTCCTGGCAAAGATTCAGGACCGCTTACGTCGCTAAAGCTTAGGAGTGTGATTTTCACTATTATTTGCATTCGAAATAGCCGAACATTGTAGTTTGATTCAACGAGCCATGCCCAGATGACGGAAACAGCCTTTTATCAACACAAGGTTCCCAGAGCATCAAAACATGAGACACGCACCAATGTTTCTGCATCAGAACATTCCTGTGTGCACACTTAGAAGGAAATCTAAAGGTGTATGTAAGTGGTTTCCTTCTTGGATTGCTAACCATGACCTTTCAAGGTGTTTCGCCCGTTCCTTTAACGAATACAGCAGTTGCGCACTGTAAGTGCATAAAACGTCGTTTCTTGCACTTTTGTTCCTGGCAAAGATTCAGGACCGCTTACGTCGCTAAAGCTTAGGAGTGTGATTTTCACTATTATTTGCATTCGAAATAGCCGAAACATTGTAGTGTTATTCAACGAGCCATGCCCAGATGACGGAAACAGCCTTTTCATCAACACAAGGTTACCAGAGCATCAAAACATGAGACACGCACCAATGCTTCTGCATGAGAAATTTCCTGTGTGCACACTTAGAAGGAAATCTAAAGGTGTAATATAGGTGGTTTCCTTCTTGTTTGCTAACCATGACCTTTCAAGGTGTTTCGCCCGTTCCTTTAACGAATACAGCAGTTGCGCACTGTAAGTGCATAAAACGTCGTTTCTTGCACTTTTGTTCCTGGCAAAGATTCAGGACCGCTTACGTCGCTAAAGCTTAGGAGTTTCATTTTCACCATTATTTGCATTCAAATAGCCAAACATCCCAGTGTTATTCTGCGTGCAATGCCCAGATGACGGATGCGGTCTTTTCACGAACACAAGGTTACGGAGCATCAAACCATGACATGCAGACCAATGTTTCTGCATGAGAAATTTCTTGTGTGCACACTAAGAAGGAAATCGAGGTGTATATAGGTGGTTTCCTTCTTGGTTTGCTAACCATGACCTTTCAAGGTGTTTCGCCTGTTCCTTTAACGAATACAGCAGTTGCGTACTATAAGTGCATAAAACGTCGTTTCTTGCACTTTTGTTCCTGGCAAAGATTCAGGACCGCTTACGTCGCTAAAGCTTAGGAGTGTGATTTTCACTATTATTTGCATTCGAAATAGCCAAACACTGCAGTGTTACTCAACGAGCCATGCGCAGATTACAGAAACAGCCTTGTCACTAACACAAAGTTACCGGAGCATCAAAACATGAGACACGCACCATTGTTTCTGCATGAGAACATTCCTGTGTGCACACATAGAAGGAAATCTAAAGGTGAATTTAGGCGGTTTCCTTCTTGGTTTGCTAACCATGACCTTCAAGTGTTCGCCCGTTCCTTTAACGAATACAGCAGATTGCGTACTATAAGTGCATAAAACGTCGTTTCTTGCACCTTTGTTCCAGGCAAAGATTCAGGACCGCTTACGTCGCTAAAGCTTAGGAGTTTCATTTTCACTATTATTTGCATTCGAAATAGCCAAACACTGCAGTGTTACTCAATGAGCCATGACCAGATGACGGGAACAGCCTTTTCACAAACACAAGGTTACCAGAGCATCAAAACATGAGACACGCACCAATGTTCTTGCATGAGAAATTTCTTGTGTGCACACTTAGAAGGAAATCTAAAGGTGTATCTAAGTGCTTTCCTTGTTGCTTTGTTAACCGTTACCTTGCAAGGTGTTTTGCCCGTTACTTTGACGAATACAGCAGTTGCGTACTGTAAGTGCATAAAACGTCGTTTCTTGAACTTTTGTTCCTGGCAAAGATTCAGGACCGCTTACGTCGCTAAAGCTTAGGAGTGTGATTTTCACCATTATTTGCATTCCAAATAGGAAAACATCCCAGTGTTATTCTGCGTGCTATGCCCAGATGACGGAATGCGTCTTTTCACGAACACAAGGTTACCGAGCATCAAACCATGACATGCAGACCAATGTTTCTGCATGAGAAATTTCCTGTGTGCAAACTAAGAAGGAAATCTAAAGGTGAATATAGGTGGTTTCCTTTCCTGGATTGCTAACCATGACCTTTCAAAGGTGTTTCGCCCGTTCCTATGTGTGTTTCGCCCGTTCCTATGTAAGCGATCAATTTAAACTTAATGGAGATGGTCTAAGGTTCACGAAAGAACTACCGGAGAGAAACGTAATACAGTTTTTAGATATCTCGTTGTCATTTGAGCAGAATCACGTGTGTTGGCAGTATTCCCCTAGAGCATCTAAGCCGTTGTTTAAACTTTGACTCCAAGCATTCCAAAGTAGTAAAAAACGGAATAGCCTTGTCCTGTTTAAAGTCAGCCCTATCAAAGTCGTGCGTGCACCGTTTGACCATTAGCTTTAATGCGCAGGTCGAGCGCCTTTTAGATGCAGGTTACCCTAGACTAGCCATAGCCACAGTAGCAGAACGTCTTAAGAAGTCGATTTCGACCGGAACTAAAGCTGTAGCGGAGAGTAACATTAACAAGAAGAAGGTCGTGAGTATTCCGTATATCCACGCAGTTTCGCACAGGCTTAAGAAAGTAGGAAGTAAATATGGGGTTAATGTTGTGTTTACGGCTCCCAATAAGTTAGGAAGTGTCTGTGCTGCCGTGCATAGAAGAAATGAGCAGATGGAAGGTAAGAAGCGAACAGATATCTGTCCGGTTAAGCACTTAGCCAAGAACAATTTCACGGACTGTCGCATGGGTGTGGTGTATAAGATTCCTTTTAGCTGCGGACGTTTTTATGTAGGACAAACCGCGCGTTGTATTAATCAAAGATTAATTGAACACAGAAGGTCGCTATCAGGTGGGACGCCGTCCAATCTATCCTTGCACTGTAGCTGCATGCCCGAGTTAGACAAAACCGAGATCCTGTACAGGCATAGGAACGAAGATACGCGTTTATTGGTTGAGGCCTGGCATATTAGTATTAGTGGAAGTGCATGCGTGAGTCAACCGTCGATTATCTTAAACAGAGAGGAGATAGAATGTCTTAGCAGTTGTCTATCGCGTAGAACGGCACGTGTAACAGTATGACAGGTGGCGCTACCATTCCGAGCATGCGCAGAAAAGCTGTGTGTCTTCCTTCTTTTTCGCCTCTGTGCTGTGCTTCATGTTGTTAGTCGGCGTTCGTGGTGTTCACTGCTCTTCTTGTGTCCGTGTCCTGCACGCCTCTTCTTTTGATTATGGAATGTTACCAACTCGCTCAACTTTCTGTCCTTTTGAACTTCATTTGTAGTACCCTGAGCCCTTTTCCGTGTTCTCCTACTTATCTGCGCAATCCTGCTTCTTTAGCCTCTTTAATTGCTATTTGTATGTTTCGCGCTAGAACTATGTCGTGGTTCAAACGCAATAATATCATTCCGATGGAAATTCAGATGTGTGCGGTTTTCTTCTTCCTTCTACGGGACACGCGAACAGGATTTGCGCGATTATTTCAGCCGAAGCATGGCGGCAAGTCAGATTTTTTCGCCAATGTTTAGAAGCCAGCTGCGCCACCCGGGGAGACCGTCAAAGGAACCGCACTTGCGCCAATTGGTTGAAAGTTTCCGAGCAGCACGCGGAGTTTTTGTGGCGGACTAAGCTACCGGATCTACTGCAAGTAAGAGGAATTCCTTTTCTACTAAATCGCCGTCGGAAAAGGTAATGATTCTCGGAGACGCCGTTTTGGACGAGAAACACAAGAAAATTCTAGCATTAGGCCCTAAGCACTGTTTTCATCCTAACCTAAAAGAAGTTGACGTTTTAAGCTTACCTCGATCTATAACTAAGGTTATTCCGGAAGTTGAACGGTCTCGTTGTATTTCAGATTGCTTCGCCAGCATCAAGCATTCGAACGATCCCTTTAAGGCCTCTGACCCTATCCGACCTGTGGTAAATTACTGTGTAGAACATAAGCTTCGACCTGTTTTATCCGATAAGGTAGGTTGTTTTGTAATAATGCCGAATAGCACTTTTTCAGATAAAGCCTCAGCAGCTATTGAAAAGAATTTTAGACCTGTGAAACTGAAACCTTCTGTAGTAAAACAACGAGCTGTCGATCTCCTGTTGAAACATAATCTAGATAATCTAGATCCAGTGTTAAAAAAGGCTGAATTGCTCACCTTAGAATTATTTTCCTCGGCGAAAACCCATAAGCCAGAGATTCCTTTTCGCTCGACTGTATCAGAGTCAGGGACTTGGCAAGTTTGTGTAGCTAGCTATTTGCAGAAGTGCTTAACATCCTTAAGTTTTCCTGACCCCTTCCGTGTACGTAATTCTCAGGCTCTAGTTCAGTTGTTAACAGAGGAAAATCCTGGCCACTGCACAGCGTTTAGCATGGATGTAGAGGATCTGTATTACTCGTTGCCCCATAAAGGTTTATTAAATTGCGTGAAAGAATGTATTCAAGAACAAGGGCAAGAGTCCGGTTTCATAGATAGATGCGGAGTTTCCACAGGTACCTTTCTAGAAATTCTTTCCATGTACTTAACGTCAACGATAGTTGGATACAGAGAAGGCGTGTTTGTGCAAAATCAGGAATTTGTATAGGTTCAAAGGTCGCCCCTATTCTAAGTGATCTGTACTTGAGCAAGTTTGACTGCCGTTTAAAAGAGGCGTTAGGGGACCGCATCATCAGGGTATTTCGGTATGCGGACGATTACCTGGTACTTTCTAGTAAGAATGATTTTGATTCAGTCGTCACCTATGTAAGCGATCAATTTAAACTTAATGGAGATGGTCTAAGGTTCACGAAGAACTACCGGAGAGCAACGTAATACAGTTTTTAGATATCTCGTTGTCATTTGAGCAGAATCACGTGTGTTGGCAGTATTCCCCTAGAGCATCTAAGCCGTTGTTAAACTTTGACTCCAAGCATTCCAAAGTAGTAAAAAACGGAATAGCCTTGTCCTGTTTAAAGTCAGCCCTATCAAAGTCGTGCGTGCACCGTTTGACCATTAGCTTTAATGCGCAGGTCGAGCGCCTTTAGATGCAGGTTACCCTAGACTAGCCATAGCCACAGTAGCAGAACGTCTTAAGAAGTCGATTTCGACCGGAATTAAAGCTGTAGCGGAGAGTAACATTAACAAGAAAAAGGTCGTGAGTATTCCGTATATCCACGCAGTTTCGCACAGGCTTAAGAAAGTAGGAAGTAAATATGGGGTTAATGTTGTGTTTACGGCTCCCAATAAGTTAGGAAGGGTCTGTGCTGCCGTGCATAGAAGAAATGAGCAGATGGAAGGTAAGAAGCGAACAGATATCTGTCCGGTTAAGCACTTAGCCA
>JABSTT010006203.1:0-14408 GCA_013339685.2 Hyalomma asiaticum | reverse complement strand
ACAGATGAACATGTATCGTGCGCCGCCGCCCGTACCGTGTCTCTCTAGCCGAGCGGAAAATCATTCAAGACAACGTCGGTGACATGTTGGAACGCAAGGTAATTCGTCCCTCTTCCAGTTCGTGGTCGTCTCCTGTTGTTTTGGTCCGCAAGAAAGACGGTTCCGTGCACTTTTGCGTCGATTATCGGGCGCTTAATAAGAACACTCGAAAAGACGTACACCCCATGCCGCGCATTGACGACGCCCTTGATTCCCTCCAAGGCGCGGAATACTTTTCGAGCCTCGATCTCCACTATGGCTACTGGTAGATCCGTATGCACGAACATGACAAAGAAAAAACGGCATTCGCAACACCTGATGGGCTATATGAATTTAACGTAATGCCTTTCGGACTATGCAACGCGCCTGCAACTTTTGAACGCATGATCAACAACGTGCTGCATGGACTAAAATGGAAGACCTGCCTTTGCTACTTGGACGACATTGTCATTTTTTCATCGACGTTTTCTGAGCATCTCCGACGCTTAGATGAAGTTTTGACATGCCTCGCCCGCGCAGGTCTTCAGCTAAACACAAGAAAAGTGCCGTTTCGCCAGAAAAACCATTAAAATCCTGGGCCACGTCGTAAGCAAGGACGGAATTTGACCGGACCCTGACAAGATTGCTGCGGTGCTTCAGTTTCCGCGCCATGAAAGACCGAAAGACTTGCGCAGCTTCCTCGGCCTTGCCTCTTATTTCCGCCGTTTTATACGGAATTTCGCCTCCATACCAGCCCCATTACACAGCCTACTCTCTAGTGGTGTGCAGTTTGTATGGTCTGAATAATGCAAATCAGCATTTACACGACTGAAGGGCGCCCTTACGTCTGAACCGGTGCTTTGCCATTTTGATGAGGCCGCACCGACTCTCTTGCACACGGATGCTAGCGGCCACGGTATCGGTGCTGTCCTACTGCAACGCGACAACTCTTCGCGCGAAAGGTTCATAGCGTACGCCAGCCGTGTACTCACCACTTCAGAAAGGAATTATACCATCACGGAACAAGAGTGTCTTGCCGTTGTCTGGTCCATACAGAAGTTTCGCCCTTATCTGCACGGCCGTCATTTCACCATAGTCACAGACCACCACGCCTTGTGCTGGCTTTCCACACTGAAGAATTTGACTGGACGCCTGGGTCGCTGGATTTTGCGGCTGCAAGAGTATGATTTCGACATCATTTACAAGTCCGGCAAGAAACACCAAGATGCCGATGCTCTGTCTCGCTGCCCACTTCCCACGGCTTCGCTCGACGCTGCGGCAACAACCGCTTCGGGCGTTACCTCTTCGAACGACCCCGGTACCGCTTCGTCGCTAGCCTCCATACACCAAGTGCCTTCGGACGACGACCAGCCGTTCGCATCTCATCAAATAGCAAACCCGTACTGTCGACGTTTCATAGAATATCTATCTGGGGCTTCTCCTCCACCTAACGCGCGCCTCCGCCGGCAACTCGCGCACTTTAAGCTGGACGACGGAGTATTGTATCGCCACGCTCACCATGCTGACGGACAACGCTGGGTGCCAGTTCTCCCACGATTCCTTCGTCTTACTGTCCTCAATGCCTTTCACGATGACTTGACAGCTGGTCATCTTGGGTTCCATAAAACCTATGACCGAATTCGGAGGCGATACTATTGGCCTGGCCTTTCTTCAAGCGTCGCGAGGTACGTCGTTTCCTGCTTTGCCTGCCAGCGTAGGAAACTCCCAACGTCTGCTCCAGCTGGCCCATTCCGTGCCCCACAGCACCATTCGAGGTTGTCGGTATTGACCTCTACGGGCCCCTTCCGATCACTGCTTCTGGCAATCGGTGGATCATGACTGCTGTCGACCACCTGACGCGCTACGCTGAGACAGCTTCAGTGTTTAGCGGCTCTGCTTCAGAGGTTGCTAACTTCGTCCTACAATTCATCATTCTACGTCATGTTGCTCCTCGTGTACTGCTGAGCGACCATGGAAAGGCATTCATTTCGCAAGTCCTAAACGAAGTTCTCCGAGCCTCCGGCACTACCCACAAGACATCCTCAAGCTACCACCCTCAGACTAACGGCTTGACCGAGCGCTTTCATCGCACTTTAGCAGACATGATCGCCGTCTACATTCAACCAGACCATAGAAATTGGGATGTCCTTTTGCCATTCGTCACCTTTGCCTATAACACGGCCGTGCAGCGAACAACTCGCTACTCGCCGTTTTACCTCGTATATGGACGTTTCCCCCAACTTCGCCCTGGACGTCTCCTTCTTCGGCTCTAAAGCTATTTCATCCCCTTGTTGAGGCGCGCGCTCTTGCGACACTGGGCTAGTCTCACGACTAGCCCAGTGTCGCAAGAGCGCGCGCCTCAACAGAGAAGCCAGACAGCACGACCGAGAAGCTGTATATGATGAATGCCACCGCGTCGTTTCTTTCCGACCTGGTGATGAAGTACTTCTCCTGACTCCTCCTCGTACTTCTGGTCTGTGCGCGAAATTTCAGCCAAGGTTCATCGGGCCGTACACAGTCATCGAACAAACTTCACCTGTTAACTATCGCGTCACTCCCCTTGACGCCCCAACAGACGGCCGTTGCCGCAACACGGAGGTTGTGCACGTGTCCCGAATGAAACTCTTCACGCGGCGTTCATCAACGTATTGAATCGCGTCCAGGATGGCCGCTTCCACGTGGGGGAGAAATAGTGTGGGCGTTTATTAAGCGCGTCTTCATCATGTGTATTTTATCATCATCACCATGCGTTCTGCGTATCTTCTTCATCGCTCGTGTGTGATCATCATCATAGTGCTTTGCGCCCAGCGCGTTGGCATCATCGAGCGACCTGCCGAGCTACTGAGAATAAACGTCGTCCAAACCGAGGCCTCATACGAGGCATAAAACGTGGCAGCCAGACTGGCTACCGCGGGATTAAAATCTTCTTATGCATACCAATACATCAAGTACAGAGATCCAGTCTGGCGGATCGGCTAGAGCACGATACACATCTCGCAGACGCACGGCACTTTCAATGAAATGTTCACGAACAGGGCGTACATCTTTATCAACATGCTGATAGTGCATTCTCCATTTCCACAAGGTGTGGAGTCCCAGGACCATGATTACATCGTACGGAATGCGCTCCAATACGTCTACCGGCAAGAAACGAATGCAATATGGGTTAAGTGGTAGTTGTTTCTTTAATGTACGCTGAAGCACATCCCAGTGAAATATTGGGTCCCAACAGTCTAGAAATACGTGCTCAATCGTTTCAGATTTCTTGCATAAGTTGCAGTCAGTAGTCCAGGGTAGAAAGATGCCTTTATCTTGGAGCCAGGTTTTAACAGCGAGTGTGTTTATGTCCAACTTAAAGAAGAATGTTTTAACTGATGGTTGTATAGGCATTTTCTTTACTCGTTTAAGCACATGTTGTCCTGGGCCTCCGCGATGTGGGAAACGGTACAAGGGCTCCGGGAGCATGTTTCCCACTAAGTCCTTATATAGCTTTTTCTTCTTAACATTTAATAAATAATCTAAGAAAAATCGTGCGTCCAGCAACTTGAACGAGAGATCAACCTCGCGCAGGTACCCGGTTACAGAACCGTTCATGATTTCACACGACGAAACTATAAGTTCCGGGAGTAGTCGTCGTAGCCTCATTTGCACGACAGTGCGGAGGAACGGGTTATTTTGATCCCGTAAATATATAAATCGCGACACAAGCTATCTCAAAAACAAATGAACAAGACGAAGGCCTCCTTTCTTAGCAGGACGGAACAAATTCATTCGGCTAGTCCGCTCCCAAGTGGACGCCCAAATAAAAACAGCAAAAACGCGGTGAAGTTTTTGTATGCAAACTCGTGATGCACATAACACCTTCATCACGTAGCAGATTTTTGAGATTAGAAAAATGTTGGTAACAGTGGCCCGTGAAAAAAATAGACAATTGCCTGCCTTGCCACGTAGTAGACTTTTGCACTTCGCGCCTGGTCAGACCAGTACGCTTTTGGATCACGATAAGATTCAAGTGGCACTCCTAGGTAACGAGATGGAACTTTCGACCAACGTAACCGAGAGAAATTCTCTGGCGTGACATCGCAGTTGCCATGCCAAAACCCGCTACTCTTATCCCAGTTTATTTGGGCACCGGTGCAGTCACAAAAGTCGCATACAATATTCGTGGCTTGTTTGATGCTCTCCCTGTCTGAGCAGAATACAGCAACATCATCTGCGTAAGCCAAAATCTTTAAATGTGCGGTCTGCAGCCTGAAGCCCATAATAGTTTCGCCAAACAGAGCGGTTCGAGATAAAGTGCGAACAGCAAAGGTGACAAATGGCATCCTTGCCTCACTGAGGAGCGAACGTTCACGCTCTCCGCAAGATCCCCGTTGACTGTAATACGCGTGCTGCAGTCCGTGTACGCCATTCTGATCCCTTCTAGTATTACACGGCCAACATTTGAATGTTCGAGAATGTCGAATAAAACCTCGTGCGAGACTCGGTCGAAAGCTTTCGCCAGATCGAGCTGCATCATTGCCACGCGTTCGCTTAAAACGCCACAGCGTTCTAGCACACTTCGCGCGACGTGTGTGTTTGTCGCTATGCTGCGGCCTTTAATACCGCAAGTCTGATGTGGCCCTACCAGCTTTGCAATAACCCCCTGGAGTCTTTTGGCTAATACTTTCATAAATACTTTGTAGTCCACGTTGGTGAGGCTGATAGGGCGATAAGAACCCACGGAGAGACGTTTTTCGGGGTCATCACTCTTGGGTATCAGCACAACGTGCGACCTTCTGAATGACAGAGGATCTCGCTTACGATCATAAGCTTCCTGCGAAAACACCAAGGAACACAGAAGCTATCTTACATTTAAAAGCTTATAGAAGGCGACCCCTAGGCCTTCGGGCCCGGGCGCGTTTCCCATCGTCATGCCGCCGGTTGCGTCCTCGATTTCTCGTAGAGAAATGTGCTCTTCCAAACTTGCTTTAACGTCGTCGTCCAGCCTCGGCATAAACAGTAAAAATTTCTACCGGAACCCTTCCATAATATTCCTTTGTTGGCCAAGCAGATCATTAAAATGATCGGCTATCACGCACATGATGACCTTCCTATCCGACGTCATATCGTTCCCACTGGCTATTTGACGGATTTCTTTCTGGCAAGCATTTCTCTTTTTATCGGACAACGCCCTTTTCGTTGGCCTTTCGCCTACCCATAATTTTAAATGCGGAGCATTTCTTAGTCGCATGATGTCGCGATTCGGCGTCGGCGGCGGCGCCGTCCACACCCCCACTGCGCATGCTCGGCTCGTGTCGTGCCGGCCCACCGGGCGTTCAGCATGCGCAGTGGGGGTGCGGCGGAGCGCGCGTTCGAAATTCAGTCAAGGGCGTCTTTGCGGACCTCTCCCCCGTACTCCTCTCCCTCGAACGCGGGCGGTGTGTATATAAGCGGCGGAGCGCGCGTTCGGAATTCAGTCAAGGGCGTCTTTACTTGGCATTCGCTTGACTTGACGCTTTGCTTGACTCGAGTAGACGCGATGGAACGAGGTGCTTCTCCTTCATTCAATAAATAAGAATAATAAAGACGAAATAACAATTAAGCATTCCCAAACCATACCCAATTACGCAACATTCACGCGATACCCCCACCACTCTGCGACGTTTTTACTCGAGTTCCCCCCATGGGAAGATGCGGGCGACATTTTTTCCGCTCTTGTCCGTATTCCGCGGCCTTATACTTCTCGCCGTCAATTTGCTCCAGTTGGCTCTTCACGTCTCTAATTTCTTTCTTAAAATCACCAGGTTGGATGTTTTCCATGTAAGTAAAATATTCAAGCTCCTCGCGAAGATCACGTTGACTTTGGTTCTGCTTAAGCTTGAGAATGCTACTTCTTTCTATGGCAGCAATTTTGACTCTTGGTTTAAACTCCTCCCACTCAGCAGTCAGATTTGTTGACTGCGAAGCGTGTAGCTTCTCCAGTTCGTCGGTTACTTACGAAATTATCGTGCTCTAGGAGCTTTACATTAAATTTCCACAGGTTCCAATTTAAATGTGGTTTCGCCTGCGCTCCGCCAAAGCCGGCAATAACCAAACAGTGGTCGCTGAAGGAAATAGGTTTCACATTGTACGCGGTGCACAACGCAAAAGTTCAGCTGAGACAGATTCTGTCCAGTCTTGCATGGCTATCTCGCTGAAAATATGTATCAATCCTGCGATAACCGTTGGAAAAAACGTTGCCCATGTCATCTAAACCGTGATCATGTACTATCTCCGATAACAACTCGGCGCTCTTCTCATGAATACGACTCTTTTTCGATCGGTTTTCAACAGCACAAACACAGTTGAAATCACCTAGGAGTAATATCACTTTTTCATAGTTTAGATACCTTAGAAACCTTTCAAAAAAATTGTGCGATCTCTTTCGACGTTCGGTGTGTAAGCGCAGACAACGCGGTAACTCGTACCCGAAAGACTAAAACCTACCACTAAAAGGCGGTCATATTACCACGACTCAACCGTTTGTACGCAACTACCAAAGTTGTTAAGTATGAAAACGGCACAGCCGCCCGAACTGCCAACAGCGTGTCAAACATGTACAGTGGCGGTCAAAATTTTACGGACCACTGGAGCGCGTGGCGGACAGCAGAGCTGCGCCTACTGACGGCTGCCTGCGAAGCTCGAGAGCGCGCACTGCGCACGCGCGCCCTTTTTTACCTGCCGGCCAGCTCGTTTGCTCGCTTCAACCATGGAGTTTCCGACTGAAATACTAGAGGGAAAACTGGCGTTAGTGTCTATGGGAGTTTCAAACAAGGCGGTTGAGCCAGCATGGGAATGATGGGTATAACATGGATTTGCCTAGTCTTCGTTTTTCTGGCTTCATGTGGCTTTCCGACTTTAAAAAAATAGGTCGTTTGCAACAAAATATTGCACTAAAGCGGAAGACCTTGGAATGAATATGTACGTGCGCAGGTACTAGTTGCTTTTTCGCGGTTAGAAAAATACTGAACGCACAGAAATTCAGCAATATTGTGCGATATGGCAATATTGCCTCTTCTGCTTGTGCCCAGATGCAGCAGCATCCATAGAGGTTTAAGTTCCAGATGTAGTTGTGTTCGAACATAAAATAAAGATTTTTGCTCTTTTAAGTGACGTGCTGACATTTTCAAGCATGGAAAAGGTAGACGTGTCTTCTAAATATAACAAACGTGCTTTCGCTCGCTTCTTTTAGTGCAGCGCAAGTGCTCCACTGTATTTTTACAAACTATATGCATGGGTGAAGCCCTTGCGCGAGGCCGTAGTGGGAGCGCAGCATCGCCCATCGCTTGGTGGTTGGTTTTGTGAAAAAACGCGAGGTTAAATAAACAGCCGTGCCGTTAAACTACATCGGAAGCTGCGCCTGAGCTTTGACCTGAGCTGACTTTTTGAGCGTCGTCCGCAGGCGCGTCTGCCTATCGCGCACTGGGCGTCTACTACGCACGATAACTGTGCGCCTGCTTGGCGCGTCCGGTCGGCGTTGAATTAATGAGACAGCTGAACTGAAATGCCGTAGTACAAGATATACGAACACCCTTCGGACAAGGGCTGCATATCAGCCGTGAGAGCAACTTTGTAGTTACAGATTCTATCGCATCTGATGCAAAAGAAATGAAAAATAAAGAACAGCAACACAGCATCGATAAGGTTGGCGAGACGCAGCGCGAATATTTCTAAAGTTGGGTCAAATACCGCTGCAAATAATATGTGTAGCCATCCATCAACAAACACAACAACGAAACACTGCATGGCACCTCATTATTGCAAACGACTTTCGTACATGCGACAGTCTGATGATGTCTAGCAGTAAAGCCAGAAGCTTACACTACAGCCGCTGCCTTCGTCGCGTAATGAAAAAGTGTAGTAACGTCGCTCGCGTCACTGAAGTTAAGGAACACGAATAAACAAATTCACCAAAACGTTTGAAGCCGCAGGCGCGAAGACTAGACACATCCATGTCATAGCCATCATTCCCACGGCAGCTTCACCATCGCAGCGCCAGTTTTCCCTCTAGTATTTTAGTAGGAAAATCTATGCCTTCTACAGCTCGCGCACCGGAACGCCAGAATAAACGCAAGTGTGTCACTTCTGCTGTCGCCGCGGAAACGACCGAGCGGTAATATCGTGATGAAAACACATCATTTGTACTGGCAATGCTCGATGCCCGCCGCATTGTATACGCCTTAGTCCCGGAGGCTCCGCGGCGCCGGTAACATGCATATGGCGTCAGCTTTTCGAAAGTCGACCTTTGTGATAAGGTTACTGAACAGCTTTCATTCGTGGAATTCACATGCACGGTGGAATTTCTCGTGGTGTTCTGCGGAAGTGTCTTGCGCCCTTTCATATGCGCTTTGGAAGAAGAAACATGGCATCGACGGGTTTGTAGCATAAAGCCGCAAGGAATTTCGTATGAATATATATGAAAATTTTTTTTTTCGTGAAAGCTCTGTCCTCGACGACGACGACATATTCGTGAAAAAGAAAATTCGTTCGGGCAACCTCGCGTTTATTTATTTGTAGCTTCGTGCAACTAACCGGTGGACAGCCATCGTTCCTTTCATAACACCTTTTTCCAACTTGTGGTATTTTACCGAACCTGGTGCTATAACTGCGTTATGTTTTTAAATTATGGTTTCACGGACCGAAATCACAACATAATTATGATTGACGCCTTAGTGCATGGCCCTGGAAATTTAGACCATCTAGAGTTTTTTAACGTGCGGATAAGTCTAAGTACACGGGCTTTTAGCATTTATCTTCTACATATATGCGGCCGCCGCGGCGGCCGCATATATGTAGAAGATAAATGCTAAAAGCCCGTGTACTTAGACTTATCCGCACGTTAAAAAACTCTAGATAAGTCTAAGTACACGGGCTTTTAGCATTTATCTTCTACATATATGCGGCCGCCGCGGCGGGCATTCGATCCCGCGACCTTCAGGTCAGCAATCGAGGACCATAACGACTACAAGACTGTGGCGGCTATATGCGTTGAACTGACGAATATTAATCCCTTGAAGAGAAGAGCAAGGACAGAGAAGAAGCGATGAAAGCCATTTATTTTTCTTGTTAAATAAAATGAAAACTCAAGATTGAGGTACGAGATCGGTCACCGGTGTCAGTATTGGGTGAGATGACCGTCGGCGGCAATCACTTGCGCCACACGACGTGGCATTGAATCGTACAGTGCGGCCACTATCTCTGGGCGCGCACGAAGCACTCCTCCCTCACTGCTATCCAAATGGTGTCTTTTGTGGCCGTTCCCAAGTTCCGCGCCGCCAGTTGGCGTTTGATGAGACCCCAAACGTTTTCTATGGGGTTCAGGTCCACTCTAAGTGGTGGCCACTCCAGTGTGCGTATCGCAAGGCCGTCAAGGAGTGATTTCACACTGGGAGCAGTATGAACTCGACTCCTATCATGCTGGAAGATGCAGCGGTCATCCTGAAAAGGTCCATCCAGAATATAGGAAACCAAATCCTGTTCTATAATGAGAGCGTACTTTAACACTGTTCACTTCCCATCGATGAGGACCAGTGGACCAAGTCCTTGTCGGCTCATGGCGGCCCAGACGCTCACGGTACATCGTGCGCTGGCAAAGACCTTCTGCGTGAATAGCGCCGAGTACCTGATAAGAAAAGAAATGGACAAAGAAGTCAAGCAGTTCATTGCAGTTTAGATATGATGTGACGTCTGACGTGATTCTATGACGTAATTACAAAACATATCCGAGCGGAGGCACCGGAAATAATTTTGATAGCAACGGGTTCCCTAACGCCTACCGTAACCTTGAACGTTCTAAAGCAAGAACTGTAATATTATTATAGATGTATAAGAAAAGAAAACAAACTGCGAAACCTTTTACCTGGAGTTCATTGGGCGCCAAACTCGTCGTTTTTGGTCCCAGCGGCTGGAGAATATCACTTCATCGCTGAACACGACTTCATTCCAGTCCGATGAACTCCACGCTTGCACAGGCAGCGCAAACTGCAGTCGCTGTGTCCTCTGCCTGTCCATGATGTGGGGCTTCTGGGCTGCAGAGCAGTTTGTAAGCCCTGCTTCCACCAATCTTCTTCGGATGGTGCAAATGGAGATGTCCAACCGCAGAGCGTCTCGTATGCCTTTCGCAGATATATGAGGGTCCGCTACTACAGCGGCAACAATTAGTCTGTCGATTCCTTCTTCTGTGCATCTGCGACTTTCACCAAGCTCTTTGTCTGCGATTCGCCCAGTCTTTCGGTAGCATTGGTTGGCACGGTTTACTGCAGTTCTCGACCTTCCGAGGAGCCGGCAGATTACGCGTTGCGAGAGGCCTTGGATGCTTGAATCCACTATGCGCCTCCTCTCGTCGGCTGGAACCCGTGGCGGCATTCTCTAAGACAAAATGTTAACTTGAAGCACTCCTTTCTGATATTTTAAAAACGACACTGACCAATAGCATTCGCTGGTATTGCAGCGATAAGGTCTGCATGTCTCACTTCGGTTAAACGTTACCTTCACTGCGCATAAACAGCAGCGAAATTAGACAACATATGACACGAGCGGATTGCTACTGGAGGTGTGCTGCAAGCACCGCAGGCATCTATCGAGTGCCGGATTTGCAGGGTTCATTTTAAAATGAATACCATATTTACTAGAATGTAACGCGAGGTTTTTTTGGATGGGATTTTCGTACCTAAAGTCGGCCCTCGCGTTACAATCAAATTAGGAAATTCAATATTTTTTATTCCTGGACGCATTGAAAGGTCCCCCCCCCCCCCCCGCGTTACAATCGTGGTCGCGTTACAGTCGAGTAAATACGGTACTTCGAGGAAAGTAACAAACCAGTCAAACATTTTCAGTTCACTTGTGCTTTCCTGAAATTAGCCGCAGCACTTTTTAAAACCAGGCGAGCGAAAACCACACAGATGTTTGAACAAGGGAGACATTCACCATTTAATGCCACTTCGTCTTCAGCTACTCCATGTGGAGAATGTGATGGTCATTTTTAAACGAGTCTTGAAATTGGTGACGGATTTTAACCTCGCAGTATTTCTTTCGGTTCCCGAGAAAACGTAAACCACGTCTGTTTCCGTTCACTTCTCTGCGTCTTTTCTACAGTGGCTCGATATCTGGATGTGTACGAGCCCATAGCATGTATTAGGAATATTAATATGTGCCTTGGTTTACCGCAATAGAGCACAAAAGGCATCGCTGTTGAGTAACCTTATCCCAAAAGTCGACTTTCGAAAAGCTGACGCCGTATGCATGTTTCCAGTGCCGCGGAGCTTCTGGGACTAAGGCGTATACAATGAGGCGGGCAGCGAGCATTGCCAATACAAATTGCGTGTTTTCGTCACGATATCACCGCACGCATGGAAGAAGGCCTCCGTAGTACTTATCCCCAAGCCGGACAAGCAGCCTGACATTGGCAATTTGCGCCCGATCTCGCTCACGTCTAGCGTGGGTAAGGTCATGGAGCACGTTATTAAGAATCGCTTGTCCAGACACATCGAGGCGGAAGAGAGCTTTCCGTTCAACATGATTGGATTCAGACCAGGCCCAGGTACCCAGGATGCCATGCTGCTGATCAAACGAGAGATATATTAGACAGGAAGACGAGAGACGTGCGAGGCATTCTAGCACTACAGTTAACTAAAGCATTCGGCACTGTTTTGCACAAGCATGGCCTAAAGGAAATCTCAGGTATGAAGCTAGGCGCTAAATTTCACTCCTACGTGAGGGCTTTTCTCAGGAACCGGAGCGCCACTATCCGCAGGGGACAGGATAAATCCGGAGAGTTCAGCCTGAGGGCGAGAGGCACCCCTCAGGGGTCGGTCCTCTCCCCCATGCTCTTTAACATTGCGATGCGGCCGCTCGCGGAACGTCTCTCAAAGTTAGAGAACATCAACTACACGCTTTACGCGGACGACATCACGATCTGGGTGTCCCGGCGGATCAGATGCAGAGGTCGATGCAGCCCTTCAGGGAGCTTTAGATTCCACGGAGGACTTCCTCCAAGACACGGGCATGGCCCTGCCACCTTCCAAATCCGAACTGCTACTATACCGGCTGCCAAGGATCGGAGGACGTCCCCCTCCGGAACAGGTGAACATTTCTCTAACGACCAGAGAGGGCAGGCTATTCCCCAGGTCTCACACATACGAATCCTCGGATTGCTTCTGCAGGCAACGGCAAAAACAATCTCACCATCGCGCGAATCTCGTCGAAGATGGAGAGCATGCTAAGGCTCATCATCCGCGTTTCTAACCGGAGAGGAGTGCTGAGTGAGGCGAACTTCGCCTCTATCATGCCTTCCTAATGAGCCACAATATTTACATCGCCTCGATTCTAGATTGGACGAAGTCGGAGGAAGAACGCCTTAATGCGCTCATGCGAAAAAGCATGAAAAGAGTACTCGGAATTCCAATGAATGCAGAGACAACCAGGCTCATGAGCCTTGGCATGCACAACACCTTGGACGAGGTGATAGAGGCCCAGCGCATGGCGCAGGTGGCGAGGCTCATCACAACGAGGCCAGGCACTAGAATACTCAAGTCGACGGGATCTGCATTGATTGGTTTACTCCCCGAGCAGATCTTCCTTAAACATGAGGTCAAGGAGATATACGAAGTAGACGCTTTTCCACGCAATGTCCACCCCCAATTTAACAAGGGGCGACGGAGAGCCCGTGCCAAGGCTCTTCTTGACTACGCATGTAAGAATCCAGGGCAAGTAGCTTTTGTCGACGCGGCCCAATACGGCCGTACCAACGATTGCGTCGCCGTGGTAGTGGACTACAAGGGGACGTGTTGAACGCGATCTCCCTTAAGAAATCGTCGGCCGAAGAGGCCGAACAGGCAGCTGTAGCTCTAGCATTGTTAGATCCTTCCCGTCCGCAGATATTTTCAGACTCCCGGCTAGCAGTTAAGGCTTTCGCCTCTGGAACTCTGGCCGGCCGCCCGGCATCAATTCTCTCCACTCGCAAGGAAGGCTTCCATACTATTACTTCGTCCCCGCCCACATGGTCCAGGGCCTGCACCCGCATATCTCCAATGTCAATGAACTAGCCCATGGACCGTGCGCGAGGACTCACTGCCGTGCCGGTCCTGGCAGTTTAGACGGAGGTTGCGTTCGGAGCATTAAGATCCTTTGGTCACATTCAATCAAGTCCGACTCATTATGAGTTGTCGCGGAGGACTTACCCTCTACCTCATCCTAAGTTAACCAGGCCTTACTCCATGGTCTTTTGTATGTTGCAGACGGGGTCATTTCCCTCGCGCAGCAAATTTGCTCATTTTGCGGAAGGAATTGATCCGCGATGCCCTGCTTGCGGCCATGACAATAGCACACTAGATCACATGCTATGGCAGTGCACTGCGCTTACCGGCGCACAGCTCTCCTATCAGGCGCAGTCGGAAGGGTCGCTTAGAAGCGGCGAGCTTTTCGCGCAGAAGAAACGGGCAGTCCAGGAGGCGTTTGCCCGGGCGGCAGGCCACGGCTTGCCCGTCCCGGTACTTGTGCGGCCCTCAACGTAGATAGGGGCGCCCCTTCGCGGGTTCCCCCACCGAACGTTCTCCAGGACCTCAATAAAGTTTTAAACAACAACAACAACCGCTCGGGTGTTTGCGCGGCGACAGCAGAAGTGACACCTTGCGCTTATTCTGGCGTTCCGGTGCGCGAGCTGTTGAAGGGAGCGAACGAGCTGGCCGGCAGGTAAAAAAGGGCGCGCGTGCGCAGTTCGCGCTCTCGAGCTTCGCATGCAGCCGTCAGTAGGCGCAGCTGTGCTGTCCGCCACGCGCTCCCGTGGTCCGCAAAATTTTGACCGCCACTCTACATTGAAATGAGGACGAAAAACGGACATCATTCGCTCGGCAACTTCCTGGCTCCCTATTTTGGTCTCCTGAACTGCGACCAGGTCCAAATCGTTTTCGAGCAGTAAGCGGCTTAATTGGAACTGTCGCCTTCTAGCGCTTGACCCTCGTACATTCAGTGTTGCTACGCGCAAGGTCGCTTTAGTTAACTGGGCCATGGCTGCAAAGGAGGTTGCCCTTCCGAATGGTGTTCGTTTGCAAAGAACAAACCAGAGATGAAAACTTATTGCCATATTGTTCTCGCGGGTGATAGCGCGAAACAAAACCCGGCCAGTGGCCGTAAAGCTGTCGCGTTTCAAGAGCAGTGCAAAACAGAGTGATCCACATTGTATTTTTTCTACACAATTTTCGACACACCCCCACCCCTCCCCCCTTTCCCCGACATAAAAATACATCTCTTACGAAGGCGGATTACCCGCCCGCCGTGGTTCGCCCGGAATGTTAGGTCGCGATCTATATGCAGAGCCTCTCTCAACTGGCGTTTTTTTTCGGTGGCTCGCCGCCTCCACCAATCGTCCCGTT
>JABSTT010006202.1:0-13798 GCA_013339685.2 Hyalomma asiaticum | reverse complement strand
GTGTTGTAGGTGATGATGACACCTACTCAAACTTTTGCTGTGAATTGCAACGATTATTGACCAGTTTTCTCAACACAGCCTGATTTAATTTTTTTTTACACCTACAGTGGAGGAACATCGTCAAATTGTGCACCTAAATCCAAATAATACCTGTGCGGTTGTCGCAGTTTCTGGGTATTTTTATAGGAAAGGTGAGTATTCTAATATTTTTTTCTGATCCTTCCGTCCACCGTTCACATGCGATATAAAGGCATAGAGGTACACTGCTGCTCAAGGTCACGGAAAAAATATGCACCAGAAATGGGCACCACTGATGCAAGCACTTAGGCGATGTGGAGCCGTGCACGCTCATTATGCTACATGCAACCTCATGTAAAATATTTCATTGAAGAAAACAGCCAAGCGAAGACTGAACTTTCTTAAAGAAAAATCAAGTACACATTTGTTCGGTGAACAGGGCGTTGGTGATTACGCTGATTAATTCGCCTTAGTTTTCCGGGATACGAGAATTTTCTCTGTGCTACCAAGACATTTCAAGTAGCAGCCGCATATGTGAGTGTGTGGATCTGCGAACTGCAAGAGCAATGCTCCCAGCCCATTTTTTGGATTATAATGATTTTTTGAAATTTGCCTATTAGAACGAAACATGCCCCGCGATGGTGGTCTAGTGGTTATGGCACTCGGCTGCCGATCCGTAGGTCGCGGGATGGAATCCCACCCGCGGCAGCTGCCTTTCCATGAAGGCGAAATGTTGAGGCCCGTGTGCTGTGCGATGTCAGTGCATATTAAAGAACCACAGGGTGGTCGAAATTTTCGAAGACCTAGACTGCGGCGTCTCTCTTAATCAGAGCTGGTTTTCGGACGTTAAACCCCCCACAAATCAATCAAGAACGAAAGATACCAGCATTGTGCACTCGGTATATTGTGCCACAGATTCCCGGCATTGTGAGAATATACAATTGAGAAGGTCGTAAGCAAAAGATTCTCTTTCCGTTGAGGAAGAAACGTTATCTGCAAGCAAAACATGTATTTTCTGTTTTGGTGCTTGCACAGGCGAAGCTCGATGCCACACCATAAATCTAAGCTGTAAGTTGCACTTCACACAATCCTGAGCTCTTTGTTCCCCTGGCCTCGGCTTTGTGAAGCGGTAAATCTGACACTTGAACTAAAATAAAGATAGGCTGTGGTTCAAGTCATTTGTGCTTAGGCAGGCGTAGTGGGAGATGGGGTTGATCTCATGGTTTAGCATGGTCCTATGTATGGTTACATCTTTATCGTATGGCTTCCTACATCTGGGTGTTTAGGTTTGGTTGTCACATCCCGTTAAGTTGTGCTTACAATTTAAGAATAGATATCTTTCTTTAAAGCACACCACATTTATTTGGAATGTATGAATGTTGTGTCTGAGCTGCCACAAAGACGGCCCGATGGTCGGTAAAGTACGAAGCAGGCGTCCCAATGGCCGCTTGCTATGTGTCAATTACAGCACACTGGCTCCTCAAGGTTTCATTCCGTCGTTCATGCGCGGCCCTGGCAGGAGATGCGCAACTATACGAAGAACCATTAGTACAGCGCCCAACTATTGAATTAGCCTAATTAGCGACGTTCTCTTATAGGGGCAACTGCGTGAGTATAACGCCACTCACCCGATACACTCAAAGTAACGCAATTGCCTCATTAGCTATGTTCTCGCAAGGAACGTGAAATGTTACCGCCAAAACGATCACGTAGTGTTTCGTAGAAAATACTTGGTATACCACAAGTTAGAGCGAGACTATAGAAATGTGAGCCCAAGTCTTAACAAAGTAGAACTCCAGGCTTGTTAGCATATGTGAAAGCACTAAGTCGGCCACCTTCGCTCTGTTCTAGGCACGGGCGACTTTTCGCAAGCTGTGTGCTTTTATTTTTATTCTTGTGCCGCAACGGCAGTGACGAAGCACCTTAGTGGCAAGGCTCAACCTTCCACGTTATCCCTCTCTCACGGGATCTGGGTCCTTCGCAATACTACTAGAGAGAACAATATGAGGCCGATCCTGAACACATGCAGGCAGACGGTGTGTGTGTATGTGTGTGCCGATCCTGGACGCAGCGCACCCGAAGAGTGTATATGTAGTGTATATGTTGAGGATCCCAGTGCCCAGTACGACACCCAGGCACAGCATCGTGTCAAATAGAAACCGAAACCGAACATTTAGGTGACGTGACAGCACAATGTACGCTGCACTGAAAATACACGAGAGTGTTCTGTGGTGCAAATGCGTATATAAACGCATTCCAGAACACGCATTCTTCTATTGCCATGGATGAAAACGAACGTGTCGGCGCTCTCGACCATGAAAGGCAACGCCGACGCCTACAACAAGCTGCTACTCCGGAGGTGACGGCGCGGAAAGCAGCGGCATAACGGCAGCGCCAACAACAAACTGCTAGTCCAAAGGCGTGCGGCGGCTCAATGGCGATAACGCCAAGCGGACGAGGCGTTGAGACCTCAGGAAGCACCAGCTTAACGCCTACATAGACAACAAGCTGCTACGCCGGAGGCGACAGCTTGGGAACCGGCGGGTAAATGCCAGAAGCATTACCTACCGGAGATTGGAGGCGCCGATGCAGGGTCCAAGCGTGATTTCCTCAAGCGGAGGCTCACAGCCGCTGAAGATCCCACGATAGAGTTTACCCTGGTCTTTCTGAATGTTCGCTTTCTCAATGCCCACACAGACGACATCGAACGAGATGCAATAGTAACGAAAGCAGGCGTCCGTTGCTTCACCGAAAGGTGGAATGCGAAAGTACGCCGCATCAAAGGATTCTTCCCCGTCGTCTGCAGAGAAGACGCAGAGCTATCGCGGGTGGTGTTGCGATGTGCGTGAAATTGCAATAGACTGCGGTGAATCTCTACCAACCAATAACGAGCCAATCTCAGTACCGCGAACAAGCTGCAATAAAAGTATCCGACGAAACCTTTGTCATAACAGTGCACTTGACCCCGAATCTCTCCCGAGGCAACCTAGAAAATGACATCGATCTAGCCATGCGCAACTGCGAAACAAACTAAAAGGACTAGCCAAGCGTACTTGTCCGATACTTCAACGTAGACATAACGGATAGCGATTGGCTTGTGCAGTATATGACGTCTCGACCCGTTCTGCGATGCATTTCGTGTAAACAGAAACTGCCGAAATAGAAGAGAAGCTCAGGAGAAGATGGAGGCTCGAATCGATGAACAGATCGCAAAAGACGGTTTAGAACAGGCAATGTCGCAGGAGCCACCCCTTCGACAAGTGGACTTGTTCCAGTCACGATTGGCTTCGTGGAGATGCGTGGATTTTCCGTTCTTTTTTTTTTTTCATGCGCCGGAGAGCATTGGGGTTATTATGTCCGTGTGTTATCACCCTCCCTCACTACTTCCAAACAAAAAGCGTACTTGAGAGAATGGCGCCAGTAATTGTCACTCTGTTTGTCCATTCGCTTCATTCACAGAAAAGAAAGCACGCGCTACGGGGCATACACGAAAGCTCGGGGAAAAATGGCGCCACCGCAAAAGAAAAATGCCACCAAAAAACATGATCTGTGCGTCTCTAAGGGCAACCGCGAAGGAGACCTGAGCAGTCGTCGTGCTGAAAAAAGCAGCGGAGTACGCGAAGTACCCGAAAGGAGCGAGCACGGAGAGAGGAAGTCGGGTAGGCAGTGGCGGGTGAAATTTATAGCGGTACTTCACGAAGTCGTGTCTTGCCAAAAGCGTCTCATATTTATGAAATCTCCTCACGTCGTATGGAATGGCGCTCCATCGACCGTTTTTTTTCCACCGAGCTGCATGCGTCTGTTTCGTTGCGCTCGCTTGCTGTTTCCGTTTCTCTTTCTTCGTTCCCTTGCGCTGCGCCTGCACTTTTCCAATGCGCTAGCATGCTCTGCTTTGTTTCTACACCTGCGTCCGTGCTATACTCCGGTACAGATGAAAAAAAAAAAAAAAAAGCGGCGCCTCCCCGTCCAAGAACCAGCCTCCACCGAATGGTGCCGCTCTGCCAACATGACACCGCGGCAGACGGCTTCCGCGCCGCTCTCAAGAAGGAAATGTGATAACGAAACCGCATTTTCCATGTTTACTGTGAACTGCGCTGACTGTCGCGCTGTATTTAAAAGGGCACTCCGGCGGTTTTTTCCATCCCATCCAGATATCGCTGTTTTGCCATGACACTGATAATCCTGCGGAAGGCAGGGTGGTTCAATTTGCCTAGGAGCACGCCCATAATTGTAAACAACCCAGTCAACGGTGTATTCAAGCCGACACCGAGACAGGTGGATGCTTCCGGCAGCGTATGCGGTGACGTCATAAGCATCCCCGTGATCAGGATTATGGAGCCGGTGCCAGAAAATGAAAGTGGCGATGTCATCCGATGACATATTGTTATACCATCTTTTCTGAACATGACTGCGACTATTTGAGAGCTGAGGTATCATCGTGTGGCTCCTGACAGCCCGCCTGCTCTGGTATACAACGCTGGGGGTAATCACTTCAAACACATGGGGTGGTCCGCAAGGAAATACTGTAAAACGTTTTAAAATTACCGTTCAGAAAACAAAATGACTTTCAACTTCATGGCTTGGCATATGCTATTAGAGTGACGATCAGCACATAAAATAAAAATTTCTTAAAAGTCGTGCACGTTGAAAAATCGTCGTTGTTGCCTTTTGGCTGCTGCAGCTCGTGGACTCAATGTGCATTTTTATACAATAAGATGAAACCATTTTAGCGGGGGCGATTCTCATTAAAGCAAGGTAAAAATATCTTAAGAATATTTAGAAGCAATGCCGGCCTCTAACGAGCAGATCTTAATAATGATTCAGAAAACGGCGCAGCACAATCAAGCGAGATATTAAAGAAGATGAAAACACGAAGGCGAACGCCGGACTCACAACGGAGTCCGGCGTTCGTCTTCGTGTTTTCTTATTCTTTAGTATCTCGTTTGATTGTGCTGCGTCGTTTTCTTAATCATGAATACGTACCAACTCAACCATTTATCTGTGCTACTGGAGGAGATCTTAGGCAATGTCCAACAAAGTTATACATATATTAGACCTGAAAGAAGACACAGTGCGTAGCGACAAATGTGTGTTTGCATCTGTGTTTGTGAAATGAATGGTGATTCATGGAACAGCTGGTATATGGATTGACGCCAGTGTCGGCGGTGTGGTTGTCACGCGCGGATCTCGGAGGGCGTATACTGAGCGTGCGAGAAAGAGAGAGACGTTTGGCAACGATAGCGTTGCGAGCACGGCAAACCAAACTTTTATGAACGCAGCACACGGCAATCCCAAAAATGAACAAAATATCTACAAGCAGAAAAAAGCTAACACTGAGAAATGCCTACTAATTGAGACTGACTGCTTACTCTAACAATACTCAAGTCTCAATTCGGCGCAGCGCTTAGTCCCGGGTCTGGCCACAATGACTGCCGACGCTGTCGTGATGAACACATGTGGAATGTTCTCACGTGATCGGAGCTGCTTTCTTCACGGCAAAGTCCGTTGCCGGTCTGGACCTAGTCCTGTTACTCCAGGTTGTCGCCGGCCTCCCTTACGTCGGCCGGAAGGTACCGCCTCCTGCCGTAGCGGAAGCCCGGTCTCAGATGTGATGACGTGGCAGGTCTCCCCGAGTTAGGCCTAGCCGGAGGCCAAAGTACAAGTACGGTCCTCCGCTCGACGTAGCGGCTTGACGTCCCGGTGAATTGCTGCTGGCCGACCTTTGAAGGGGGATTGTTGACGGTGCGTCCGGAACCGGCGGCTGCAACCTCCAAGGAGCCTCGCCCGAAAGTCTTCGAGTTCCACGGCCACGCCAAGGAGCGCCAGCTTCACGGCTCCCGAACCGAACACCTCGTCCCGTCGACAGAGCGTAGCTGCCGATGCGTCCTTCCTCGGCGGTCGCCACCCAGACAATTGCCAGCTCAGCGCTTTTCCACTTCCGATCGAGGCGCAAGTCGCATGCCACGGGCCAACCATCCACCAACCACGAACCTGAACGTGTCACAGGGGCGTGCATTCTGGCGCCTCTTCGTTACTTCGCACGCCATCTCTCTTTCTCCGCCATGTGGCGCGTACCCTGGGCCCCTTTACTCATGACAGTGGTGATGCCCACATAGTTGCGGAACTATCTGTAGGTAGCAATATATGATTGGAACACACACTACAGTTCTTTCTTGTTCTTCGGGATGTCAGTTGAAATCAACTTTAGCGATTGGCCGCACAATTCCTGGAAATGGACATGATTGGCCTTCTCGTATATTGTCTTGACAAAGCGCATATCTATTGCCGTACTCCTAACTAGAGCACTACACGGGCCCGAGCCGGCCCACCCCAAAATTTTTGGCGGGTTTGCACCGGAGGTTGCGGGACGGGGCAGGGCTCGGGCTTGAAGCCAAGAGCCTGGTCCGGGCTTGGGCCCTTACATTGAAGGGCTTAAGGCAGCCCTTAAAGCACATGCTTTTTTCATGCACAACGTGGTGTTAGGCACTCTGTGCCAAGATAAAATTACAAAATGCTGATATCATCCACCTTTTCCATCCAAACTTCGCTCGCTTGAATCTCAGAGCTTCAAAAGGACTTTCACTGAGAAACATCGTGCCCTTAAAAAATAGGGTGGTCCGTGGAAGTTCTCCCGAAGTTGACTAAAACGTGCCTGGTGCAGGGGAGCGTTAAAGGAGCCCTCTAACAACTTTCTCGCCCCCGTTTTTATCTGTGCGTTGCCTAGACTGTAGGATTGAGAAACAAATGCTACATGAATGGGGGCGATAGGATGAGGCAGTGCGAAGTTATTAAGCAAAGTTCAAAATCCAAGCAAACACAATACGGACCATCAACTTCAGTTTCGCGCGAACACGCGATCGCATTTCACTCTCCACGTGCGATATTGCGCTTAGCCAATTAAATAGGCTTGAAGCAAGTACGTAAGGGAAGTTCGTAGGCCATGGTTGTCTAATCGCTCCAGCGAAGTGATGACGCTGTTGCCTGGTCAACAAACAACGTGGAGCGTGCCTGTGCCGCACAGAGAGGTATCAGCTTTTCTGACCGCTTCTACTTGCCAGAGTGACAGTGGGCATTTTTGCTTCGAACTTTGGCTTTACGCATCGTTCCTTGTAACTACACTCCACGGCAAGAGCCATCGTCTCCGAACTCATCATGACCACTGAGATAGGGCGGCGACAATATACGACATACGACCATACTGCGCAACGTTTCTTCAAAGGTTGTGCTCCTAAACGCGCAGACATGCAAGCACAGAAGTGGGAATGGAGAATTTTAGGTTTTAGCGTCTCCGATAAACCCCAATGCGCAAAGCACTTTGCGTAGAGCGGATTACCGCGTGGTCAGCCGCATTGCATGCGCAATCGTGGCTGACCACCCGGAGCGTAGGCCCAGTGGTTCAGCGCTTCAGCGAGTCCCTTACGTGCACAAGGGAGATGAATCAAAGAGATCTTTTTTTTTCGTATGAACATACCACTCATGGAATCAAAAGGCAAGATGTGAAAAGGGAGCCAGCGCCTCTATCGGATTTTATAGCTGTGGTGGTCTTTCTGCTGAATAAATTAAATAAACGGTGTAAACTTAAGACAATCCAGGGATATGCGCCAACAACGAGCTACGATGACGAACAAGTAGAGCAGTTCTACGAGGATATCGAATTAGCAATAAAGAAAGCACGGACACAATACACAGTAGTAATAGGGCATTTCAATGCAAAAGTAGGAACAAACCAAAATGGAGAGCAGGCGATTGGCAAATACGGAGTCGGCCGTAGGAATAACCGGGGGGAAATGCTAGTGCAATTCGCCGAAAGAAACCGACTCCGAATAATGAATACATTTTCAAGAAACACAAGAATATGAAGTGGACGTGGAAAAGCCCTAACGGGGAAACAAAGAATGAAATCGACTTTATAATGTGCGAACAACGAGGTATAATTCGAGACACAGAAGTAGTGGGGAAGATAAAATGCAGCGATAACAGATTAATAAGAGCAA
Source organism: Hyalomma asiaticum (assembly GCA_013339685.2). NCBI lineage: Eukaryota > Metazoa > Arthropoda > Arachnida > Ixodida > Ixodidae > Hyalomma > Hyalomma asiaticum. The sequence continues at coordinate 5,786 of JABSTT010006202.1, read as the reverse complement.
AGATTGTACTTAACCTAAAGAAAAGAAGAACTAAATTATTTACTGGAAAAAAATGCAGACTAGACCTAATAAGAGTGAAGAGTTTAAGGTCGTCCTAAGTAACAAGTTCGAGGCCTTGAAGAAAACGGTGACGATTTAGAAGAAATAAATAAAACCAAAACGAAATCAATCCTTGAAACAGCGATAGATGTCGGGGGTAAAACAACAAAGCAAGCAACAAGTAAGTTGTCCCAATCTACCAAGGGCCTAATAAAGAAACGCCAACAAATGAAAATAATTTCGTCAAAAGATAAGATAGAATTCGCAGAACTATCAAAATTGATCAGTAAAGCCAGGCAAAGAGATGTAGGAAACTAACATGAGAGAAATAGACAAAGCAGTAGAGAACGGCACCAGCACAAAATCGATCAAAAAGAAACTGCACTTAGGACAAAACAAAATGCATGCGCTAAAAGATAAATAAGGTAACGTCAACAATTTCGACGAAATAGTAAGGGTAGTGGAAGATTTCTACTCTGAACTCCCTACTGAAAAAGTCCCTTTCCGTATTCCAATAATTCCATATTTTCCGTACAAAGTCCATAAGCTTTCCATAGACTTGCCGTATATTTTCCATATTTTTCCATATGAGTCTTACGGAAACATACGGAATTATTGGAACGACTATACGGAACGTTTCACTAGGGCTGTACAACTCTCAGACAGACCATACAACCTTAATAAGAATAAAATCAGAGGAGGACACTGAAATTCCATGTATAACCGCTGACGAAGTAAAAAAAAGCTGCCAAAGGCATGTCCCGCGGTGAAGCAGATGGTGAAGATGGTATACCAGCCGACTCGATCAAAGACGGAGGAGATATTGTATTTCACAAAATGTACCGAGACATGTAGTATACCGCGCAGTTGGAAAAATGCTAATATAATTTTTATCCACAAGAAAGGTGACATAAGGAAGTTAAAGAACTACAGACCAATTAGCCTACTCCCAGTAATATACAAGCTATTTACAAAAGTAATTTCTACGAGGATAAGACAAACACTCGACTTTAACCAACCGAGAGAACAAGCTGGTTTTAGGAAAGCTTACTCGACAATGGAGCACAGCCACGCTATCAACCTAGTAATTGAAAAGTATGCGGAACATAACAAACCTCTTTACATGGCGTTTATCGACTACGAGAAAGCATTTGACCCCACAGAAACACAAGGAGTTCTGTAAGCTTTACGTCGACAAGGGGTACCTGGCGTAGATGTGAAAACTATAAACAACATATACAAACATTGCGCAGCCACACTACTCCTACATGAGAGAAGCAGAGAAATCCCGATCGGGAGAGGTGTGAGACACGGAGATGCAATGTCCCCGATACTATTAACTGCATGTTTAGAGGAAATCTTTAAAAGTCTAGACTGGAAAGAAAAGGGAATTCGAATAGACGGAGAATATTGTGACGGAGACGCAAGAGCGGTGAAATGATTATTTACAATGTTGGCGGAACCGACAAAATGGCTGAAGGCACACACGCGCGCAAGCGTCAAGAACACTCGTCGTCGTTCTCACTTCGTATGGTTCAACACTTGCGTTGGGGTGAGATCAGGAGCGATCAGGTGAGCTTGCGTTGGGGTGAGATCAGGAGCGATCATCTTGGAAATGCCGTCGACTGGCGAAGGAGCGACGGGGTTGTCATCCGGGGAACGTAACATCATATCAGCGTCCAAAATTGCAACCTCGCAATTCTCCAGCGCAGAGATGGTCGCCAACGGTATGCCTTGCGGGATAACTTGAGTCAGCAGACTCACGTTGAGTATGGGTACAATCGCTTGATTGTTAGTCACGGAAACAATGGTGTGCGCAAAGGCGACGTAGCGGTCCTACAGTACGTCCACAATAGGCGACACGAGGTAGTCACCATCGGTCACATCGCGTGAGGAAGTCAAGCTGACGTATTTAACGGCTTGAGGCGGCAAACCGACGTGATGGCGAGAGCACAAACGCGGAGGTAGGTCGGCCGGAAGGTCAGAAAGCTGTGGCAACTCAAGTTGAAGAGCGCCGGTTGAACAATCAATGAGCGCAGAGTGAGCAGACAGAAAATCCAAGCCGAGGATCAGATCATGTGGGCACTGCTCTATGACGGCAAATTCTACGGAAGTAGGACGACTAGCAATACAAACACGGGCGGTGCACATCCCAAGAACGGCAGGAGTACCTCCATCAGCGACACGGAGTGTACGGGAAGAGGCAGGCGTGAGCACTTTATGCAAGCGGCAGCGAAGGTTGGCACTCATTACGGAAATTTGCGCTCCTGTATCTATAAGGGCAGAAACAGTCACACCATCCACAACAACTTCTAACAAGCTTCGGTTAGTCGGCAGCGTGAAGAGAGGATTTGTGGAGGAAGTCGTCAATGCAGCGTCACCTCCCGGTGCTGCACTGTTTAGTTTTCCGGATAAGCGGTAGCGAGGTTAAACGGGGACGACGGTCGGCGACTCTGCGGCGATCGAGACGACTGGCGACGGCCTGGGGTGCGAGCGTGAGCGTCGACCACGTGGCGACGGTGAGCGGCTATTTAGGCTTCTGTACGAATCGGGATCATAGGAATCGGGCAGAGCGGTAGCCGGCCTGTCGGTAGTCGTCCTGTCGGTAGTAAGGAGCGTACGAAGCCCGAGGCGGCGAGGACCAGCGGGTGTTGCAATAACGGGCTACATGGCCGGTACGACGACAACGGAAGCAAATTGGTCGGTTGTCAGTGGTTCGCCACACGGCAGGGTCGCGATACTGTGTAGGAAACCGCTGCCCGTAATAGGACTACTGCTGACGCCACGATGTCGGCTGTGGACTAGCTACGGCGCACACAGAATGGATGCCTACGTTGGCCAGTTCCTGCCGGACAATGGCTTGAACGATCGGAGTGGTGATAGCCATCGAATCGCCAGAACAGGCATAAGCTGGAGCAGGGGCCATCGCTTCAAGTTCACGGCGCACAACCTGAGTCACCTGGTCCAACTGAAGCTGAAACTGAAGCTTGCGGTTGTGTCCTAGTGCATTCTTCGCAGGAGGAAGTTGCAGCCGTATTGGGAAGCCTGGCGAACACGGTGTTAATGCGCCGACTTTTAGCCTGCTCAAAGCGTCGACACTCTTTGATGACGCGTCTACGGTCGAATAGTTCTCGCACATTAAAAGGTTGAAGGCGTCGTCTGCAATCCCCTTTAGAATGTGGCCAACTTTATCGGTCTCCGCCATCTCGCCGCCGGATTTACGACACAGTGCTAACACGTCTTCTATGTACGAGATGTAAGACTCCGTAGACGTTTGCGCATGAGACGCGAGAGCTTTCATCGCTGCTAACCTACGCCCGACGGGCTTCCCGAACAAGTCTAGCATCTTTTCTTTACATATGTCCCAGCTTCCGAGTTCGCCTTGGTGGTTCTCAAACCACACTTTCGCAGTTTCTTTCAGGCAGAAAATCAGATTGGCCAGCATGAGAGTAGGGCCCCATCGGTTGAGCGTACTCACGCGTTCGTAATCTGCCACCCAGTCCTCGACTTCCACTTCATCAGAACCACCAGAACCGCTGAACGTGCCAGGATCCCGAGGATGCGTGAGTACGAGCGTTGAAGCCGCAGGGGCGGACTCAGGCGCTGTTTCTTCCGCCATGGTAGAGGGACCCTCCAATCGACGACCGCTGCGAAGTTCCGTTGCGAAGCGTGTCGTACCCCGTACTTTCCACCAAATGTGACGGAGACGCAAGAGTGGTGAAATGATTATTTACAATGTTGGCGGAACCGACAAAATGGCTGAAAGCACACACGCGCAAGCGTCAAGAACACTCGTCGTCGTTCTCACTTCGTATGGTTCAACACTTGTCCGCACTGCACCGCTTCCTAACAATATCTAAGCAATTTAAGGTTTGCAGACGACATTGTGCTCTTTAGCAATTATGGAGACGAACTACAAAACATGATTGATGACCTAAACAGGGAAAGTATTAAAATTGGACTAAAAATGAATAGGCAAAAGACCGAAGTTATGCTCAATAGCCTAGCTAAGGAAGAGGAATTTAAAATCAACAATGAACTCTTACAATGTGTAAACGAATATGTATACCTGGCACAGTTAATAACAGGAACACCTACCCGTGAAAATTAAATTCTCCGTAGAATAAGGATGTGCTCGAGCGCATTCGGAAGGCATTACGAAATTTTGACTGGAAACTTACCGCTCTCACTAAAGCGAAAAGTATTCAATCACTGCATTCTCCCAGTACTAACGGACGGTGCAGAAACGTGGAGGATAACGAAATAACTAGAGATGAAACTAAGGAGCACGCAGTGTGCAATGGAAAGAAAAATGATAGGGGTAACGCTAAGAGATAAAAACGAGCTGAATGGATCAGAGAACAGAGAGGAGTAGCCGATATTATTATACCAATAAAAGAAAGATGTCGACCTGGCCAGGATATGTCATGAGGAGGAAAGATAACAGATGGATATTAAGAGCGACGGAATGGATACCAAGAGAGGGAAGACGCAACAGATGTAGGCAAAAGGTTAGAATGAGCGATTAAATTAAAAAGTTGCGGGCATAAAGTGGAACCAACTCGCTCAGGATAGGGTGGATTGGAAATTGCTCGGAGAGGCCTTCGTCCTGCAGTGGGCATAAACAGGCTGATGATGATGATGATGAAGATCTTTCTGCTGCGACTCCGCCTATTTGGTGTTTAGTAAAAGTCTACCCAAGCGAAAAATAAAGCCGAATAAAAGCCGAAAAAAGCCGCTTACCAATGTAGTGTCTCCAAAGAGTTCTGCCGAGTTCCCCTACGTGCAGATACGGCTGTTAGGAATGTGATGATATCATTGAACGCTTAAAACATTAAATCAACTCATAAGGTTGGGTAGACACCTGCGAAAATATCCTGAGCCATCTGTCTACGCGTCCCGCTAATAAAAACACGTAGTGGAGAAGTGTTAGAGGGCACCTTTAAAGGGACTCTCATTACTGCTCGCTTTTTTGCGGTTGTGGCGAAAATGAGAACATCGTTCCCTTCAATGACGGAAGCGAACATGCTTCTACCGTGCAAAGAAGGAATAACATTTTGAGCTTTGTCAAGGAAGTTGTCAAAAATATCCGGTGCCGCCAGGCTTGTGATGAGTTTCTCTCCAAGTCTAACGAAAAAGCAAGAAATTCTCACGCCGGCACTATTGTCCCGCTTAAAAACACATTTTTTACTTACAGTTCTATCTGATAATGCTCTTCCATGCCGAAGAGTAAGTTTAATTTCTAAGAAATATTGCAGAAGCCCAGTTATGGTGACACATCATAGCCCAGTCCGCTGTTGCCGCAGTGCCGAAAAATGCAGAAGGGTTGGTCATGATCAACGAAAAATCTGTTTTACAAACACCGGCTAATATCTCAGCGAAACCACTGCGAGCTAGAGCAAATTGAATGGTGCGTTTTCCATTGTGATAATGAGCAGGTTTCATTGACGTCGTCGGGCATCACGTTGAACATCCACCATATGATTACAAGGCATACACAGCACCAGGATTGAGTGAGTGAGTGAAATAGCCTTATTGTCAACAATAGACACGAGTGAACATTAGGATCAAGAAACAAAGCAATTTGGACCATTTAGAGTTATTTAATATGCATCGACATCCTAACGCACTGGATTCGTTGGTTAATTCCTGTCCAGATGTAGCTAGCCATTGTTGTCGGAAATCAAACGTGAGTCCTAAATGGTTAGCGCTGCAGGTTAACCGTCAGTTCCACCAGCCCGGTCAGA
>JABSTT010006201.1:0-13331 GCA_013339685.2 Hyalomma asiaticum | reverse complement strand
GACCAACGTTCTCTTCAAGTCTTGATAAAGCATCTAGCTCGTTATCAATTTCGAGAAGCCGCTTTTCCTTGATGAACTTAATATCAGCAGCGATTTCTTTTAATGCGCTTGCCATTTGATCATGAGTAGGTCCCGGGTTAGTCTCAATGTCTCCCTCTGGTCGTTTCGTTCGCCTGATGTACCGGAATATTTGTATGGTAGGATACAAATGTAATGTCAAACACGGATGACTAATCTTTACACCACCAGCATGACACCCTTATCATGGATATGGCGATGAAAGATACTGTAATCATCTGTGGCTCATACCTGCAGTGCTGGGACTGCGGTGTTCGAGTATGCGCCACTGGCGCTTCAACATTATACAGCCTATTTCAACCAAAGACCCGCTAAACCAGCAATGTAAGATATTGTGACGGTGGATCGCGTTTTTTCACAAGATGGGACACTGGATCCACTGAAGTAGCTCAGTAAACGCAGGAGGATGCAGCTCGTGCCCTGTCCAACTTCATGTTCCTTCTCGTCTCACCTCCGCTAGCAGATTACACTCCCCTGTTTACATACGATGCCCACTGGGCGAGTCGGTCAGGAACCTGATGGTAGCATGGTTTGAGACGGGCAACGTGGGTCAGGTGTGTCTTGCTAGAACTCTGACCACCACGTGTGACTATAGAGATGACGTGAGTCACGTCACTGAGGCGTTCCAGAATGACGAATGGACCAGCGTATTGTGCCAGGAAATTCTGGGAGAGACCACGTTTACATGCCGGTGTCCACAGCCCTCCAAGTTTCACCTCTTACATATGCAATGGAGTGATGGCTGGCGTGGTAACGAGTCTTTGACCTTCTTGAGATGCCAGGGTTCGAAGGCGCGCGATGCGATTGGCCTCTTTTGCTGACAGAGGGATTAGGCAACGGAGGTTTCAACGCATAACGCAAATTGAAAGATGGTGTCCAGATGGCTGCGAGGAGAGCGAGAGTAGAGGAGATAAAATAAAATGTACCCCGTCATCACGTGCTTCGCTGTGTTATACGCGTCAGTGAGGCCCGGTAGTGCTTCTTCCCAGTTCTTGTATTTCGAATCGGCATAGACTAATAACATTAATAACTTGTAGAATAATACATAGATTAATAACTTGTAGAAGCCCTGTTGGTGCTTTCTACGACACCGTTAGTTTGGAGGTGATATGGAGTAGCACGGCAGAATTGGCAATTAGACAGACGCATGGTCTATTCAATGACGTCTGCTGTGAGCTGTCGGCATCGGTCATTGATGGCACGTGGAAGACTGTCGCGTATAATTACAGGGCGAAGCAGAACCTGTGACACGTACAGGCCGTCGCATGAGGTATTGACGCAGTTTCCACATAGCGCGTCAAATGATCTACGCGGACGATTACAAATCGGCTGGCACTCTTCGGTCGCGGAAACAGGCCGAGAAGGTGAATGCCTACAGCATCGAAGGGAGAGCTAGGAGGAGCTATAGGATGAAGAGGTCCTGGCGGTGTAGTTGTGAGACGCTTGTGACGTTGGCACACTTTTCAACCCGCGACATATTTCTCCGCGTTGCGTCGCATTCTCGGCAAGTAAAACCTTTGCTCTATACGGTGAAAGGTTCTCGCGAAGCCCGTGTGCCATCAAGTTGCGTCATCATGCATGGTGCAAAAGGCGTGAGAACGTAAAGCGCGGGGAAGTATGAGAAGCAGGCGTGCCCTTTGGCCGGAGTAAATTGTTATGTACACGACGTCGTCTTGGACCACAAGGCGACTCGTATTCACGTGTTGATTAGGGGAGCCGAACATAGGATCCAAACTACGATTGATTGATTGATTTGTGGGGTTTAGTGTCCCAAAACCAGCTCTGATTATGAGAGACGCCGTAGTGGAGGTCTCCAAAAATTTCGACCACCTGCGTTTCTTTAACGTGCACTGACATCGCACAGCGCACGGGCCTCAATATTTCGCCTCCATCGAAATGCAGCCGCCGCGGCCGGGATTCGATCCCGCGACCTTAGGATCTGCAGCCGAGAGCCATGACCACTAGACCACCGTGGCGGGGCAGGATCCAAACTACGGTCGTTGTGTTACGCTGTGCGGAAAATTGCAAGACCAGAAAATTGCAAGTGGACAGCGCCGATATACTCATCCAAGATATCGGCGTCGCGCGCAGTCGTTAGCAGAGGAACGCGCGACAGGCAGTCGGCGTCAGCGTGGCGGCTACCGTTTTCGTAGCATACCGCATTCAAATTGTTCTGAACGCAGAGCCCGCCGCACAAGTTTTCGGGTGGGGTCACGTAGTCCCACCAACCAACACAATGAATGGTGGTCGGTGATAACTCAGAAGTGATCGCCGTACACGTATGGGCGAACCTTTTTAACAGCAAAAACGACTCCCAGGCAGTTCTGTTCTGTCACTGTATATATGCGCTCAGCGCTGCTGAATGAACGGCTAGCGTAGGTGATCACGTGCTCAGAATTTTCACGACGTTGAATCAGCGCCGCGCCGATGGTGATTGCACTAGCGTCTGCATGAATTTCTCTCGGAGCAGAAGGAACAAAGTGACGTAGCATCGCAATTGAAGCCAATATGAACTTTCGCTGCCTAAATGCAAATTCGGAATCCGTTGTCCAGTGAAAAAGGGCTTCTATTTTCAGCAATTCCGTCAGTGACTGCGCCTTATCAGCAAAGTTTGGAATGAAGACAGGTTCACAAAACTCGGCAGGTGCCGGATAGATTGACGCTTCCTGAAGTTACTGACCTCAGCGACTTTCTGCAGGTCCGGCCTGTACGCCACTTTCTGCGGATCCTGCCTCACGCCATTTTTGTCAACGAGCTGTCCCAGTACCAAGGCTTCGTTTTCTCTAAAACGACATTTACGGAGTTTGCAGTCAGTGCAGATTTTTTCAGAGAAGTTAGGACAAGTTCGAGATGACGGTTGTGTTCCACAAATGTCCTTCTGAAGATAACCACATCGTCCAAGTAACATAAGCTGAGTTCTCACTTGAGACCCCGCAATACCATGTCCAATAATATTTCAAACGTGGCAAGGACATTGCACAGGCGGGAAGGCGTAACATTAAGTCCGGTTACAAAAGCCATCATTGTCAAACGCACCCTTAGAAATCTACGAATACCCAGAGCACAAATCTACGCAGAAAAAATAAAACCGCGAATGCAGGCAGTCGATTACATCGTTGATGCGGGTGAACGACCTTTTTCGTTATTGTGTTGAGACGTCCGTAACAGCACAGAACCAGATGACCAGTCCTTTTTGCTAACGAAGATACCAGGGACTCGACGATTCTTCGATGACACCGGCCGCTAGGATGTCGCTGACTTGGTGCACAAGGACCTTGCGCTCTGATGCCCAAACACGATGGGGTTCTGTGTAAGAGGATTCACTGATGGGGTGTCGATCTTATGACTCTCATGACGAGTGCGTGCGCTCGGTACCTGAGTTATGAGCGCCTTTTGCGCAAAACCAAATGCCTTAGCATGTCTGGCCAGCAATGACGCCAAGGCTGCGCGCTTCTACGATGAGAGATACTTGCTGGCAATATTTCGGAAATAGGATCCCGTCGAAGAAGTCATCAGCAGCGTCCCACACTGTTGAGTCGCTTAGGGCTCCAAAGCAGATTTTGCACTCCTCTTGAAACAGGAAATGTGCATACCTTTCGGCAGTACTATAGGCACGGACGAATAGGTCGCTACCAATAAATGTGTCTTACCGCTAGTCAGAGATATTACGCAGTGCGGGAAGAAAACGTTTTTCTTCATACAAGGCAAAGACAGTGGCTCAATCAATACGCCGAATGAATCCGAACTCCAATCATTTTCGGCAGCAGTAACTATCACACCGGCCGTGGTAAGAGCCGAAAGTAGTGCGTCTTCCACTACACTGCGGCTTCTGCACGAGAGCGGACAAGAGGACCTCGCTTGCTCCACAGTCGACAGTCGCGCGGCACTCTCGGAAAAAGTCGATGTCAAGGAAAACATCATGCGTGGAATGGGCAAGCACTGCAAATTCCGCCTTTGTCAGAAACACGGACACGGTGCGTACGCCAAGCGGACACAGAAATGCACCGCTCACTGCGCGAAAGTAGCAGACATGTCCCAATTAAACATGACATAGCTTGTCAACCAAGTCCTTCCTTGAAGGCTAAATTTATCACAGAAGCAGCTGCACCGGTATACATCAACACTATCTTGGGAACATCGCCAATAGGCATATATACTTGATTTTGTAACATTGAAACTAGTGGAGGCATACTTGTGTCAACAGCGGTATGTCCGTCAATTGCACCTCCTTCGGCAACTCCAGATTGTGTCCCGGTGGAGGGGACGAGAGCCGTGGTCGGGCCTTGGAGATGGCGACCTTTGCTGGCTCGTAGCAGGTGGCTTCAAGCTCTGTACAAATGCGCATGAGCCAAAACGCATGCTCTGCTGGTATACGCGCTTCCGGTTATTGGAAGGCCAGTAGGAGTAACCTGGCAGTCGGCTTCACCGCGAAAATGTCGCGGGTCGCGCAGAGAACATCCTGCGTGTAACACGTTGCGTAAGACAAAACCTGGTTATCTGTCCACGACGGATAGCTCACGGGAGGTTGACGAGGCATACCGCAGTTCGTGTTGCTGTGAGAGCACTCGGGATACTGTTCCGACTCCGGTATGAACGAAGACGATCGGCTGTTGTAGCTGTAGCTTTCGCATGGTACATAAGGCTGCTCGAGAGAAGCCGGCGGTAGGGACAGGCAAGCTTGGAATGCCAGAGAAGGGAAATGCTTGTTATTTCGTTTGCTAGACCGGCGACCTTCTTCGGCGAAAGTAAGTTTGTCCAGGGGTCCCTTTATGCGCTCAGTTCTGCCCCTTTTTCGCATTCCGAGCGGAGTCCGTTAGAAAGTGATCCTCCCCCTCTCGTGGCTTCCAAGGCTGATGCCCTCCCCCATGTGCGGCACCTAGATGGTGGGCTTTTGTTGCTTGTTGCTGGACAGGGGCAACAGGTCTACGCGGAAAGGAAAGGAGTGAGGCAGACGCAAAGACGTCGTGGAGACTTGGGAACGTGAAAACGTGGCTCTTCTATGCACCCAGTCGCGGGGTTCGGCGGCTGAGCTTGTTCGTACCCGGAGCAGACAAATAGCTGTCTATGGAAATGCTCCGGAAAGACAACAAGACGGCTCGTTTCAGCGCGCCTCTTTGTCCTTTGTGCAGCTAAATCGCTTCCGCAAAGGATACGTTTTCGGCGCCGCCAGTAGACTGTCAGGGCACCCTCTCCTGAAATGAAATGTGTATATTTTGTTTAGTTCGTTTTGAGAGGGGTTTCATCTCACTACGAACCGACTGGAGGCGGTGCTCTATGCAAAGGTGGGTTAAACGTTTTGGGGAGGCGGAGTCGTAGGTGACAAAAGAAGTCATCTCAAAGCGATAGAGGGATTCCCGAGCTATGGTGACGCAGTAAGCTCCAACCGATCTTTGGTAATGTCGGCCTCAAGAGAGCTCGGTGTTCGGCTCTCCAACGTCCGGAAGATGAAGTAGCCCTCGTGAGAAATCGAAGTCGGCAGCGATGATCGGAAGGACTCCGTGAGCTACAGCGACCTCATGGACAACACCCGAGCCCCGACCTGTGTCGAAGTGCTGGAGACGAAACGATTGAGCCGAGAGCTGTGAGATAAGCCCGTTTTTGTCTCTTGACTGACACAGCGCTTGAGACTTTGCGCCTCTACTTCGGGAGCTGGGCTAATCGCTGATTCCTGTTGTAATTAATGGAGACGAATATGTTAACCATGCTTATGTTGTATATTGCCCTTATGAACTTGCATTACTGTGTTTTCTTATTTTGTTTAACATTGTGTTAGATCCCTCACGTCATCTATACCTTCGGTTATGCTTAGAAATTAAATTCTGTTTTCCTTCGCTTACAACATCTGCTTCCTCTTTACTTCCCCACTCCGTTTTTTTTTTTTTTGGTTGATGATTGAGATGTATGGACAAAGGGGGATGAGTGATGGTGATTGGTTGTTTTGCGAGACGTGGAAGGGTAGTTGTGGTAGTTGAGAAGTGTTGCGTAGGGCGTAGAACCGCCTCCCTGTTTGCCCGTGGTTGGGACATCTAATTTGGCAACACCAGCATCGCCACCGGCATGAGCTCGTGATTGCTGCACTCGGACAACCGCCTTCTACCACCGCTCGTTAGCAAGCATCTCTGTCAATAAACACCTAAGCAATATATGCATAAATCATTAGAAGACCGAAAGGGGTCGAGCGACAGTGAGGTAATGGTGATATATATCGCTAAAAGAAAAGCTGGCACCTTCCCGTCTTATTGGAAGCCAAGTCGCAATCTGAGATGCGCACAGCGTATTTCGCATACATGTTCGCAAGATCACCTACGAAAGAGCGGCGCTCTTTTCTGACTACGTTCACGAGAGAGTAGTGGCGTTCCCTTAAGACAGGAGACCGCCCGGGAACACGCCTTAACGTGTCTAACCCTCTGTCGGCATATGTATGTATACGACCGCCTAATGAACATGCCTTATGAGTAGTACTCGCAAGCGCTCCATACCTATATGTACATATTGTGACCGCCCATCATTACCACGTGAGGTAACATGCACCATACACTTTTCATTGGATTAGCATGTAATAAAAGTGCCCCTAACATACGCAGATTCAGGGCTCTGGGCATTTACTGCGACAATGAAAGTACGAATTCTCGAGGCTTAATCTACTAAAAATTATACCTAATTTTTTTCTGCTTTTGTATAGTTACGCCGTCTTATTTTACAGCACTTCGCATGATTGGTTGGATCAACTGGACGACAACTCGTTGCAAAGACTTCTCTCACTGGGCTTGCGGAGGTCGTCAAATTGAAGCGTCAAGCCTTGCTATCAGAGAAACCGCTGAATCAGCCGCTGAAGTCTATGCCATGGAATATGGCATTGAGCTAATAGAGCGTACGTATTTCCCATACTGAACGACTTATGTATTTGCCTCTAATTCGGTCGTTGGGTTCTATTTTTCAATAAGAATTCCTGTGAAGTAAATCTTCACTGAGATTTTTTGTGCAGAACAGGATACCAGTGCAATATTTTGTGTAAGAAACGTAGTACTCATCATCGTGCTTATTTCCAAGCATAACATCTTCGATCTCAAGCAGTTGTTATTAGAGAGGTTAACGCTTTCAGAATAGTGCGTGTGTGCAATAATCATTGCCCACACGATAATATTTGGCAGATTGAGTAGATAAGCGCTCTTTTCAACATTATGTGCCCATTACTGTAAAGCCACACTAACCGACCCAACTATCGACTTTCCTAACCTATTATGAAAGAGTCAGTCAGTCGGCTTTGACCTACTCTGCAGCGCGAAAGGACTCTTAATAGGTGTTTACCGCTGTGGCTCGCAGAAGGGTCAACTTTGTTCGGGCGTCGTATTTCCGCCATAACAACACGCCTACTATTGTAAACAGTCTTAGTGCTTGTGTAGATGGAAGGTGCTATCAAATGTGCAAGCGGTCTCTTTATTATTTTCCTACCTTCCGCAGGAAATTCTTGTCGGAAAAATCATGCTGCAGGTGCCTGCATTATAGAGATACATCATAGCCTGTGCCAAATGCGCCTTTAAACAGCCGCGTTCAAGACCTAGTCTACCCAGGATTTCTTAATGAGTCTTCAGTGTCGTTCTCACTCTCTGCCGTCTCCTTCCTCAAATACTTTCTTACTCTTCTACATTTACCTTGAGTCCTTATTCTTTACTAAATTTTCGTTCTCCAACGATCGCTATTATCCTGTGCCATTCCATCTCTACCCATCAAGACACCGTCACCGTGCTAGAAGAGCGACGAAGAAGACGATCACTAAAAAATACGAAGGAAACCACGTAATCGAAGCTAGTATCTCGGTCCGCCATTCGGGCTGTGCTGTCAATATCGCTTTTATAATTAAGCGACCTTCTCTTCCATGAAAGAGAGTTATGGTGCTAAAACAACGGGACACAGAGAAGACGTAGCACACACTGGTGCCGGACATCTCTGCTCCTGGTGGAGGTGCGGTGGAGTGCATAAGGCGGAACTCTGCGATGGGGATGTCGTCGTCCGTGCAACTGTAATGACAGACGATCAAATCGACAGGTGCGACACGGCGCCAACATCCGCAACGCCAGCACCCGCGACGCCACCACCGCCAGTACTTCTGACGCATCCGCGCGACCCTTGCGATTTCTCTGGCAAAGGTACCGAGAACGTCGAGGAATGGCTCATTCTGCAAGAACGCCTCCCTGCGCAACAGCGGTTGGACCTGACACTCATGCTAGGTAATCTTGTGTTCTACCTGAAGGGCCCGGCACGCATCTGGATGACCCAAAAGAGGAACAACGAACCGACTGAGATTTGTGCAAGTAAAAGTTGCGCGATCTCTTCGAGTCGCTCGCTGGTGAGAAGTGCGCTGCTACGAACGACCTAGCCTGTCTGGCTGAGACATCTATGGAGTATTAAATAGCGTATATACTTTATGTTCTCGCTCTGCGTGGTGGCATCAATTTCACCATGACCGAAGCGCGAAAAATAAGGCATATCTTGAAAGGCACTGCCGATGGTGTATTTAGCATGCTTTTCTCAAAGACTACTCCACGGTCGAAGAAATTATTAGCGAATGCCGCCTTTTCGGGGGCGCAAGAAGCCGTCGCATCAAAAAGCAGTTTATGCGGCTTCCTAATACCGCCGCTGTGTCCTCGTGCTAAGACGCTTATTCCTCTCCTCAATCGCCTAAATGAGAAAGCGTTGCAGTCATGGTGCAGCGTGAAATCTTGGCTGCATCACCATCCCCTTTCGTACGCCCTTCTTCGAAGGAGACTCATCGACGATCTGTTTTACCCAGGCAGTTGTCCGCGTTGAGCTCGTAAACGAAGGCATTAAACCAGCGTGCTCCATGAGCCGCCCTCCGATACGACCTACTACTGCTCGGCTTCGTTGACCACCACCGACGTTTCGTCACTAATGACATCTCGTCCAGTAATGCACACCTGACGACAACCCAACATACTTCAGCTGCAGCGGCTTTAGGCACATTGCCTCCTATTGCCTTTATTGCCAGCCTTCGTTTTTCCGCTACACGTATTACGCACTACTTCCTACGTTTATCGCTCCTCATGAAACGATCTATCGTGAGCCTATGTATCGCGACCAGACCCACCGCGTACCGCTAATCTCCTATGCACTCCAGTCCATTCAGCCGGTCGCCTTCACCTCACCATCGTTGCTCCCGCTCCCACCTGCCTTCAGGCAACAAGTCGCAACTTGTTGTGCGCTTCCCTTCAGGAAAACTGGGGAATGCAGTTCCCGAAGGGGACGCTGTACTGGAACCCCGACGTAGAATTCCCCCACTTGCACTGCCGACGGACCTGAACGTAATCGCTGTACAATTTGGAAGCTTACGAGTCACCGCCCTGATCGACACGGGCGCACACATCTTAGTTATGAGTGCTGACCTCTGAAAGCGGCTCAAGAAAGTTCCTACACCTGCTGAGTCTTGCATACTACAATTTGCAGACGTGGAATGCCTGTAGTGCTGGCAATGTGCGCCACCCGTGTAAGCATTTGTAGTCGCCACTCATCCGTTTTGCATCATATACTTCAACACAGCCCTTATGACGTGATCTTTAGCCTTGATTTTTATCAGCTGATTCAGCTGTAATGGACTGCCACGCTGGCGTCGTCCAACTCAATTTGCCTGGTGTTCCTGACCTCTCCTATACAGTATAGACAAAACTCTGTTCTGCTGACTTTGTTCGCCTGCTGCCGCAGACATTAACCTATATTACTGCAAGGCCTAACCCCGCATATGAGATGGCCACTATGTGGTCACTCCTTCTCCAGTGCCTTGCTTTCGCACAGCACCTCTTTTCCCCACACCGTGGTGACCATACCGGCCAACGCAACCTATTTTCTGCTGCTCCATTTTGGCTGTCCCACGCGTATCCTACGCCACGCTCTCGCCGCCCCAGAAGTGCCAACTTTCAGCCATTTCGCCTTAAACATCTTACACCAACTCTCTAGCTCATTAAATGCTTCTTCTGCAACGTTTATTATTTATTTATTTATTTATTTATTTTCACATACTGCCGCCCAGCTAGGGGGCTATCGCAGCAGTGGGTACAGGGCAGCTTAAAAAAAACCGAAAACAGGTGAAGTAAACGCGAACAATGACAGGCCAGAGGAATACAAAAATACCATGAACAAAATTATATAAGCATTATAAAGCAAGAAGCAACGATTAGGCTATAACGTCTTTTAGTCCCTTCAAAAATTCATCTTTCGGTAACGAACGAATGTGACCTGGTAGAGTATTCCACATTTCAGCACATCGGAGGAAAAAAGTGTACTTGAAGAAGCTTGTGCGATGAAGAAACACAGATACGTTGAGTACATGGCTGTTTCTGGTGCATGTTGTTTTGGCAAGTGTTATGTAGTTGTTGTGCGATGAATACTGCGGCGAATTGAAAAAACAGTGGAAAAGTTTCAGAGACTCGATGTCGCGTCTTTTAGAAAGTGAACGTAAACCAAGGTGCGTTAGATAGGATGATGGCGAAAAATCACAATCCTAGCGTTTGTAACTGAAGCGAATGCCTTTTTTCTGGATGGATTCAATGCGTTTTATATCACCAATTTTATAGGGGTAACATACAGTGGCGCCGTACTCAAGGATTGGCCTTACGAGAGTTTTATATGTGAGGAGTTTTGTTTCCTTTGGGGCTAAACGTAATGAACGGTTAAGATATCCGAGTTTTTTCAGGGCTTTCTGGCAAGTTATGTCGATGTCATGAGACCATGATAAATTTGTGGTGAAAAGGAGACCGAGGTACTTATATTGTGGGACCCGGTGCGATACATACTTGTTGAACGAATAATTAAACGTTGATGGGGTTTTCTGCCTGCTAAAACACATGGCTGCTGCCTTTTGAAAATCAATGTTCATCTGCCAATCATGACACCACCTGCAAAAGTTTAAGAATGAAGCATTGAGCTTATGGTGATCTTCAGGTGAAGTGATTACGTGATAAAGAACGCAATCATCAGCGTAAAGACGAATTTCAGTGGAAAATACGTCTGGAAGGTCGTTAATATATAGTAAAAAAAGTAAGGGCCCCAACACGGATCCCTGGGGCACTCCGGAAGATACATGTGTTTCAGATGAACGGGAAGTATTAAAAGATACGTATTGGCGATGATTTGAAAGAAAGCTACTAATTCAATCAACAAGCTGAGGGTTATTTAGTAAAAAATTGAGCTTATGTAGTAGCTTTGAATGGATGACAGTGTGAAAGGCTTTGGAAAAGTCTACGAACAGTGCGTCTACCTGAAGACCTGAGTCGAGAGCTAGATATGTCATGAGTGAATTCTGTCAGCTGAGTGATGGTACTGAATCCACGCCGGAAACCATGTTGTGCATTGGAAAGGATGTTGTTAGATTCAAGAAAACTGACAATGTGTTTAAAGACAATATGTTCTAGTAGCTTGCATGAGTGAGATGTTAATGATATAGGCGTGTAATTTAACAGAGATTGCGTACTACCTGATTTGTGTAGAGGAAGCACTTGCGCATTTTTCCAAGATGAAGGTACAGTTGATGTTGACAAGTATTTTTCGAAAATGACTGACAGGTACTGGCTTGTCCATAAAGAATAACGATGGAGAAGAATTTTCACATTGTCGGGGCTAGACAACTTTTTTGGATCAACTTTTAAAATCAAATTTAAAACACCTTCCATAGACACAAACAAATCATCAATGGAATCAAGCGAGGCATAATATGCACTGCGAGAAGGAATTTCATGATTATCTAGAGTAAGTACAGACGTGAAATATTCATTAAATGCGTTGGCAATAACCTGCGGCTCGCTAGTGGGAGTTTCGCTAAGGACGGATGTATTAGTGTTAGATAGAGGGGGGGGGGGGGAAACTGAGCTCCAAAATTTTCGGGGGTTCTTTTTAACCATATTTGGTAAAGTGACTGTGACAAAGAAGTCCTTAGCATCAATTATTTTTCTGAGAAGCTCTTCCTTAACTGCATTAAAATCAGCTCTCCGCAGAGCATTGCCATTACGACTTGCGCGCCTTAGCCTTGCCAGTCGACGCTTTAAATGCAGTACTTCTCGTTATCCACGGAAGTTCAACATTTTTCATTTTAGTTTTTACTGGTACATATGTTTCCACACACTTCTTAACAAGGTTTTCAAAATAACACACCAAGCTGTTGACATCATCAGCATAGCTAATTTCATTAAATATATCAAACTCGTTACTTAAAGTGTCGATTATAGACACATCATCAGCCATGATATAGTCGCGATAACTTGTGTATTCGTACCGAGGTTTTGGAATAGTGTGGTTAAGAGAGATTAATACGACTTTGTGATAAGAAAAACCATTGTGGTAGGAGGACGGTACTTGCCTCGCCACGGTGGTCTAGTGGCTATGGTACTCGGCTGCTGATCCGAGGGTCGCGGGATCGAATCCTGGCTGCGGCGGCTGCATTTCGATGGAGGCGAAATGTTGAGGCCCGTGTGGTGTGCGATGTCAGTGCACGTAAAAGAACCCCAGGTGGTCAAAATTTCCGGAGCCCTCCACTACGGCGTCCTCTCATAATCAGAACTGGTTTTGGGACGTTAAACCTCACATAACAACAAGGACGGTACTTCGGCGTTGTTGTGTTCGGTGTGCGGGGCCGAGATTTGAATTGCGCGGCCTTGCCGTGATGATGATCGGTGTGCGGTGCCGAAGAAGTGCGGCTGCGTGTGATCACGAGACTTCAGCTCGAGCGACGGGGCCGAACAGCTGAGCGAACGAGACAGGACGACTGGGACTCGACGGGAGCAGATCGAGCGCCGGGCCTCGTCCCGGTGTCATACAGCGACGCGGTTCCTGTTCGGCTGGGCCTCGCCCCGGCTTTGGTGTCCGCCGATCTGTCGTGTCCCTCTGTTCGTCTGGGTTCTCCCTTCGTGCTTCTGGCTGACCTGCGTGCACATAACAGTCCCCACAACCATTAATGACTTGAGATGTAAAGCCCCTTGTATAAGTGAGGCACTCAGAAAAACGCAGTCTAATATAGCACTGTCTCTTGTGGCATCAGTTACAACTTGTTATAGTCCTAATTTTAATGAGAAAGTAACCAACTTCCTACAAAGTGATGAACCAGTACCCAGAATGGAGAGTGACTGCCATGAGATGCCAGGCGCATTGAAGTCACCCATGCAAGTTAGGTTACCTGAAGGAAAGCCTTTTAGGGGCGAAGCTTCTCTTAGTCTAACCTTGTCACGCGTCAGTCGTCAGGCGTAACCGCT